>JAYGGG010000485.1:0-82398 GCA_036346245.1 Bonia amplexicaulis | reverse complement strand
TAATTTTAGCACCAATATTGTTACCTTTATTGTTCTCCTCGTTGATGTAGGTGTTGTAGGTATTAAATCATCATGATGTAACAACGGATCAGCAAGTACTTCATTTTTAACTATGATTATCTCCTCAACGTTTATCTCCAATGGTGCCAATTGTTGAACATTTGACTCCTCTTCTTTAATATCAACTGCACAATGTGAGAAACAACACTAAAGTAGATATTAATGTGTTAGTTTCAAAATCAACCTCACTTTGTCCATCTTCTACTTCTCTCTTTTCTTTTGGTGTATCTCTCACACTCTTAGTTTGGATGCTCTCAAACTCACATATTGTGGAATCACACAACTCGCTCTTTTTAACACTCCACTCAATTTGGCTATGTGGCTCCATTCTCACATAGGTCTTGATGCATCTCAATTGTTGTATGTATCATTGGTGCAAGATAAGATGTCTCCTTTCAAGGAAAGTCCCATGCTCGGTCATCTTCTCATGTGTCACACTAGTGGAACCATAAGAGTAAGTATGGACATAGATTGAACCGTGATGTACGTTTCTCCATAAGTCTCTTCTCTGTATAATGGCATAATTCACAAAATCATGCATGCTACCAAAATATTTATGTTGAAGTGCAGCACGATATCGAATTCAAGCCACCCCTAAAGTATGCCTTCTCCTTGATGGACTAGTGACACCAGGCATGACGATCGCATCTTGCGTTCAAAATAGTAATCTTGGACATTATTACTCCCTTGTGTGATATTCTCCGGATGGTGAAGCAATTCCTCGCATAATAGGATGTCACAAACTTGCTTCTCATAACGTCTTCAAATCTAACCAAGATTTAATGAGTTGCTTTCAATTAGTTGTTGCCACCAACTATAAGCATAGTCTTCAAACCCTTGTGACACGCATCACCTCTTGGTCTTTGGAAAGTTTAAAATCTAAACACTTTCTCCATTTGCCATTCCCACTCAAGATACTCCTCGGATCATCACGCCATAGAAAGGAACAAAGCTATCTTTTTGTTGTTGTGGACGAAGTGCTTGCACAATATCATTCACGATGTTTTTGTGTAACACCTTCATTTGTTGATTGAATTCAATATGAAAATCCTGCATATCCGCCTTAAGTTTATGGTGCAGCATGGTGCCTGATCGGAGCTCTTTTGCAATGTACTTCTCAATGCACGATGTTTAAAGCGAGTCACGGGGCATTAAGATTAATTTCATTCTCATCACCATAGTTGTCTTCTCCACGACATGGTTAGATTGTGCAAAGACAAAACAAAGCAATAACAAGGTATATGGATGATTAGTATAAATCACTGGTCTCATTCTTTTCTCTCACAAGTAAAGTTCTCACCTTCCAAGTGGATTGAGGCCAAAAGAAACTTACACTTGGTGGTGGCTATAATAACAAGTGATGATTGCGGATTTAAAAGTGACTCACAATTGCCCGAAAGGATATTTTGTGGAGTTTGGTTAGGAAGTATTTATCCCAACGATCGATTTCATGTTGTAAAATTAAGTAATAATCCAAGTTAGAATACTTTGCCAAAGTCTTGATCCAAAAGATTTAAGTGAAATATATGAACGCACACACAAAGATCAATGTGACTCGATGCAAACAAAGGAATGAGCTAACTAGAGGCAATCGAAATTAAAGATTAGATAGCTCGTTTTGGACCAAGTACTAGGAGAGCGCTAGACAATTGCAATGATATGAATGTAAGGGCACAAGATTGCTCAAAGGAATTAAATACACAAGCTGAATTTATGGACTAAGAGCTCATCCTAAATTCGGACAATGTTTTTTTCCTTTTTTAGCTATCTTTTTTCTTCTTCTTCTTCTTCTTCTTCTTCTTCTTTTCAAGGGCCGAACTAGGTTTAATTGTCTCTTTGATTTTGCACATGTCACAAATATTGACAAGATGTAGAATACTCAAGAGCGACCCTAGATGCAATATTCAACGACTAGTCTCAATTGATGAAATAAAAAATAAAGATATCGTAATGAAACAACCACGATGTAGATTTATTTTTTGAATTTTGGATTGGACACAAAGATTAAGCTACATGAACAAACACGAGCGATCGACACGTAAACAAAATTTCTAATGGATCAACACATAATAAAACTCACGAAAATAGCGATACTGAAACTAGGGTCGGATTTTTTGTGTGTTTTCGGTTTATGGACTATAGGATGTAAGTAATAAACTGAAATTTAAAAGGATAAGATCCTCGAGTAAACCGTGCTTTGATACCAAGATGATACGAGGTCGTCCGATCTTCTCGACGTAGAGTGGATACTCACGGGCCTTGATGAATCGTAATAATCCTCCAATGCCAATGCAAGGGCGAACACTCTTTAATCCGCCAAAACACACTCGTGTCGATTTCGACCACCAGCGAAGATATATCGTGCACCAATTCCCAACGGAAAGGTGAGCGATCTTGATTGAAGAAATTCACTCCTAATTCCCCATGGAACTTGGTAGCAATGCTAAACTCGAACAAACTTTAGTAGATTCATTATTCTCAAACGTGGTCCGCTTACAATGGGGTCTAACCCTCAATATATAGTTCTCTCTCCACCTCATGGTCGGCTAAGAGGTCCTAAACCAACTCAACTCATCCCTACATGTATTTGAAACAAACTCACATAAAAGGAAAAATCTAAAATTAAGCTGTCACAATGTTTTGGTCATAACTTTTAATCCGTGATGAATTTGGAGGTGGGGCTAGATCCATTCGTAGCCTTGAAATTATCTTTCCAACAGTACAAGAACACCGAATCGGACTCGTTTGTGAAAGTTATGACCTTTAGTAACTACTTATCGGCTGTCCGAACCGAATCCGAATTGAATTACGAGTTGAATCCAAGTTTGAATTGGATTGAGCACGTGGAGATCCGAATTTGGCTTGAAAATCTTATCCAAAACTTGTAGTTTAAGTCCTTGTGCTCCTCGTTTGCCTTCCCAAGTCTTCACATGAATCATACCCAAGAATATATAAAATAATAGCATGATGTAGTATTCTAAGTTCATCATCAATTAAAAGAAATTTTTAAGAAATAAATTCACCTAACAATATTTAATGCTCAATACTTCTTTCTAGTGAAATAATGTATTTGGTGAAAAGTCTAAGTTTGTGCGTGATCCGCATCATCATGCCTTCGCCTCACCCCCCCTACTAACCTCCTCTCCTCCTTCGGTCCCGCCACCTCCTCTATCCTTGTCCACCGCCTCCTTCATCCCGTCCACACGGTTGCCACCTCTTCTCTCCAGCTCTCCTCTCGTTAGCCTTCATCCCACTAACCACCACCTTTAGCCTTTTCCTCTCGCATGGATAACAATGGTGGGCTGCAGCGCGGTTGTGCGGGCAACACCGGAAGCACCAAATCAGGGCACCATGTTCAGCAGGTCATCAGTTTCCCGTTAGGCTAAGCATGCCTAAGTCGCCACGACACAGTCCAACCCTCTCCGTGCCATGCTTAGGTTTGAGGGCAGCACGTGGCTAACACCACAGCCACAACAACCTATTTGGACCATCCGTGCGAGCCTAATTGGGTCCATTTGGCCAGGTGTACATGGTACTTTAGTTCCTATTGTTATTTCTGATTCGGAAATTTAGTATTTCTGTGTTCAAATTTCCAAACGGTCCCCGTACTTTTTTCCATTCCAAATGGTCCCTGAGGAGCTGTGCTCTACTGCTCTCCGCCTTTTTCCTGGTCGAAGGCGGGATACAAATGCGAAAAGATCGTGCTCCCAATCCCGAGAGCTAAAGCCTAGACCACCACCACCTGCCAGTTTGTGGACGGCTCGCCGTCCTCTGCCACCAATCGATGACCCCAGCGTTTGGTTTCTCGCGGTTTCTCAACCCGCGTGTGAACTCTTCGACGAATCCCATCCTCCGCCTCTGGTTCGCCTCCTCCTTCTCCTCCGCCGCCACCTCATCCCGGCCGGAGCCGCCGGAGCAATCCGGAGGCGGCGGGTGCCCTGCGACCATCATGGAAGGGCGGGCGGAGATCTTCGCGGACGAGTCCAACTCGGTCTTCTACAACAAGGCCCAGGTTCCGCCTCCTTGCTTCTCGTTTCTGTGTGCTGTAGATCTGATGTTATGGCGGGCTGATGGAATTGCAGCTTCACATGATGGGGGCATGAAAAGTGGTACTATTCTGGTTCCATTCCTGGAGTAAATCGGAAGGTCTATTTGATGATTTAGGTTATGGTTAGAACATCCCATTTCGCTAGGATTGCAAGAATCGCAGACCAATGTCATTATCTTTGAAGCAGTAAGCATTTCATGATATATTCAAGATGGTACTGTTATATGTAATGTGACCCGACATTCGTCTTTGGTGTAGGCACCAATTGTGAAAAAAAAGAGACATTTCATTTTCGTAGTCCCAGGGTTACCTACACTAGTAGATCCCCGAGCGCTGTAACTGTCGTACATTTCATCTGGTCAATTAGTAATCTCACAGCTCACAAAAGTAGGTAATCTCTCAGCGGCTGCTATCAAAAAATTGCTTTAACAATTTGAATTTTCATTCGAAGATGGCTTTCAACAAAAGTTTGGGTTGTTATGCTGTTATTTTTGCCAGGTTAACAACAGAGATATCTCTATTGCTGTTTTGAGATCATTTATTTCAAAAAGATGTGAAGAGCATGATATCCGATTAAGAAAAGGTATTTACTTTCGACAAAACATGCACTCTACTAGCCTACAAACACATCTTTTTTTAATTGCTATACCGGTATGGTTGAGCAGTTTCTATGATGAACCAGGCAGACATACTGAAATAGCGGCAGAACAGCTTGCCAATGAATCAGACCCTGTGATAGGAGGATCTGAAGGCACTTTATTGAAAAAGAACGAGGTCTAAAGCACCAAAAGTTCTTGAGGTGCATCTCTGAATTCTTTTGCTGATATAAAACCCCATACCACTTTCCTGTAGTTAATGAGATTCTGTATATTTGTCAAACTGAGATATAATGATGGTAAGGCAACAAAGTTGTGATATGTTATGATATAGAGAGGGCACCATATTTGGTCCAAGTTCTTTTGTTTTACATTTTGTATGGAGATTAGTTCCTTACGGAGATTTTACTACTAACCATCTTAGAACTTTGAGTAAATAGCGTAATAGACTAAGTAGTGCTTTTATATACAATCCTGATCCTTTCATTTCATATTCTTCTTGTCATGATTTTTGTAGGCTTTGGCTGCATCAGGATTAAGAGCCATTCGGCACGCTCTTGAGGTAGATGGAATTGGGGAAGTCATAGCTGTTGACAATAATGAAGGTATGTTACTATATTTCTGTGTCAATGTTGCAGATGGTTTTTCATAATATTATCCGGTCCTAAAATAACCTATGTTTTGTTTGGTGACTCTAAACATTTTTTTGTTAACTGCAGTAGCTATAGAAGCCTGTAAGAAAAATATCCACCACAATGGCAGTCTTGCATCTTCGAAGGTGGTACCACATCTTGCTGATGCTCGTGTTTACATGCTCACCCACCCAAAAGAATTTGATGTGGTATGGCTTTATTACTTTCACATGTACTTACTTTCTCCAATTGTTGGTTATGTATCTGTTTATTGCCTAGGAAAATTGGGTGGCAGTTAGGCATGGTGTTGTTGCGGTTATGGAGAAATCGCTATGTTATTTACCGTGTTTGCTAATATTTTGTTTCCAAATCTGATAATTAGGAAGAACAGTACTAAAACTTCTACTGATAAGAAAACTCTGCTTGCAACTATGCTTTTCCAGACTAGAAAATCAAATAAAGCAGGCGGAAAATTGTTTTGTACATGAAAGCAGGAAAATTCAGAATTCAATGTCTCCATGCTCAAGATTTTGATATATAAACATGATGCCACATTGCTAAGGTCCTACAAAAGTAAGAACCGGAAAACATAGATCCATATGATTACTGGTATGATTTTTTCCGACCTTGCATCTATTTGGATACTGGCAATGCTATGTGTCTTGCTTAGAAATCAAACTCGGGGCAACCATCCTAAAATTTTTAATTTACCTTGCTTATAAAGGAAAGAGTGGCATAGTGCACTTACATTGTCATTGTAATATGGTTACTCCCTCTTTTGTAAATATAAAATATGTTATTTTGGATATTGTGCGGTCTCCAATATATTACTTTGACCATTTTGTTTTAGGTTAGTAACATATTAGCAAAAAATGAAATCACAACATTATGAAAGTAATTTTGATGGTAAATCTACTAATGCCATTTTCGGTGACTAATCTAGATATTTCGATATATCAATTAAAGTTAGGAGTTTGTGATGCGGATCCACCTAATAATAGTGAACCCGTTGCTTTGGCCCCATCTTTCACGACCGCCTTGTTGGATGCTCTCCCAAGATAAGCCTTCTCCCACGCACCACGACGTGAACGAAGGGTAGAGAAACCGGTTTAGTAGAAATCCAACACCACAATTGATTCAACACAAAGAGTTTCGATGGAAATCTCAAGAACACGCCAACAATGACCACCAACCATGGTGATTTTGATTTCTATTTCTCAAATCATACCGAGTTACAATGGGGCTAAGGCCCCGCCTTATATTGGTGCATAATGCCGGCCTTGATTACAACTCACGCCTACTTGGCTTAAAAACAAACTCCAATCGAACAAAAGGAAATACCTAAACTGCTACCTATGGTTTCTCTCTCAATTTGCGACTTGATCGTGAGGAGTGGTGGCACCTCATCCATTGTGGGGCTTCAAAATAGCTTTCCAACGAGTCCAAGAACGCCCTCGGACTCTTTGTGAAAGTTATGGACGTTTAGTATCGGACTGACTGTCCCAATCCGACCGAATTGGTTTCAAATCTTTATATGTTTTGTTTTCTTGTTTAAGAGGCTTCCAAACCGTTTGGAACCTGAAAAGTCCTTCTCCACCTTTAGAAAGTCATGGTGTGGTCGGATTTTACTTTTATTTGCATTGCAATACTCGAACTCTTTATGTTTGGCAAGTCTCGGCTCCCGGACAGCTCGTGCAGCATCTAATGAAATTGCCATAACTTTGTGTAGGAAGCCGATCAAGTGCCTTTGATTCGTTGGAAAATAGACTTCATTATCTTTCCAAATATGTCTCTTTGCATATTAGAAACCTAAAATTGGTATTCAAAGCTTCTTGAACATTGTGCAACTGCAAGCACTAACCAAAGTTGTAGTGCTACTTGGTGCCACAATGCCGGGTGATATATTTATTAACCAAGGGACTTACTTGATTATAGTAAATTATTAAAATAATGTATTATCCTCTTCAATATTGTCATCTGCACATGGCCCAATTTTCCTGAAGTTAAAAGAAAATATGCATCCATTTCATTACATATTAATGTCCTATATACTTGTTGAATCAGGTTGATCTTGATCCTTATGGATCACCAGCTGCATTCCTTGATTCAGCAGTTCAATGTGTTGCAGATGGTGGTATCTTGATGTGCTCAGCTACAGATATGGCAGTGCTTGCTGGGGGCAATGCAGAAGTTTGTTTTTCCAAGTCAGTTTTATGCTTTAATATCAATTACCAGCTGCATGACTACATCATTTAGTTCTTACTATGCCAGTAGTCTGTACCTGCAGATATGGTTCTTATCCATTAAGAGGTAAACACTGCCATGAGATGGCCCTGAGGATTCTTCTTGCCTGCATTGAGGTAAGACTTGAGTTAGTCTCTTGTTTTCTCTTATTGTCATTATAATGATCCATCCTTTTATTTTCCTTGTTTGTCTTGCAGTCGCATGCGATCCGCCACAGCGCTATATAGTTCCTATAATATCAGTGCACATGGATTTCTACATTAGGGTTTTGTGCAAATTTTCACGTTGTCCCCTACTTCTACCTTTCCTTGACTCATTATTCTCTGTAGGGTGAATATGATATTTGTGATATGATGATCATTTGATGTCCCACAATAGATCTTACCGATATGCCTCTTTCGAATGCAGCTCGGCTAGCACAGTGAAAAGTTCACCTCTCAAATTGGCACATGTCTACCAATGTGTTGGATGCAATTCATTTCACCTACAGAATGTTGGAAGAATTAACTCAAAGGTAGTCTTTCTTGTACTGTTTCGTTGTCTTACATGGTGTGCTTATGGATATGATCCTCTGATCCAGAATGAGAGGAATATTGCTCTACCAAATTTTTGCCCTACTGTGCCTCAAGAGTGTTCTGAATGTGGCCATAAATTTGCTATGGGAGGACCTATATGGAGTGATCCCATACATGACAAGGAATGGGCTGCTTCTATCTTGTCAAATATCCGAGCTATGAGTGGTGCATATCCAGCTTATGCAAAAATTTCAGCTATACTAACGTCAGTATCAGAGGTAATACCATATTTTTTACTTCTCTTTTGGTCATGCTTATCTTGACACTCGATTATATGCTAGAAAGAGTATTTTATATAAGCTGGATGGCAAGGGTACTATTTAGTATGTATCAGTCTAGTACAGGTCTTATTGATGGAGAATATATCTCTGTGTCTGCAAGTACTTTGGTTGTACATGTTATGAATATTGCGTGTATTCATGAGATCCAAATGGCAATATATATAGAGTACAAGGGGATATCTGAGGAATATGCTATATGAGATAAGGAAACCAAGGCATATAAGGAAACAAATAACAATCCTATTCTATCCTTAACACCCCTCAAACTCATGGTGGATCACACATACTGAGTTTGGAGAGAAAATACAAATGTTGTGCTCTAGTTTGGGACTTCGTGAAGAAGTCAGAAGCTAGTAACTCGATGGTACAAGCTAGAGCAAGTACTCCCTCCCTGATCTGAGCGAGTGTATGAAGCATCCACTCCGGTGTGCTTGGTGAGCTTATGCTTCACTGGACCATGAGCAATCTTGATAGCACCTCTCTTCGAGTAAGTGTCATAGGGCTTCTCACGGTACACCAAAGTCGCAGTAGCCACCTTAACCAAGTATCGCAAGTAGCCACCTTAACCAAGTAATCTCGTTGTCATCGCAATAGCTCTCAACTCGTCTCGCTCGAGGAAGCAGCTGCGCTCTTTGTCTTGTAGGCAATCAAGGAGGAGCCAAGAAAAACACGATGCGAAGAAATGACGATCGGAAGGATCACTAGCCGGTCGTGTCAGTCGCTGAAGCGTAGTGAGGTGGAGCTAGGGAAAAACAAGCGATGAGATTGTCCCACGCAAGTCGCGAAGAACACGAAGGAGGCGTGTAGTGAAGATGAGTAGGACTAGCTATAAACGACTCAAGATATGAACAACATAAGTAATATCGGAGTGCTCACAAGATATACCGGACTCCGACAAGATGGCGATAACGGTGGGATCCTCAAGAAGATCACCATCAATAACGAAGATGAAGGAGAGCTCTATAGAGTCTCGAGGGAGTGTCGGTCAAACCGACCGATCAAGAAGATCCGGACATACCTTGGGAGGTAGTAACCCTCGGTGGAAGAAACCTCAATCCTAAGGAATCGTAAGCAAACAAAGATCATCATCGAAACTCCTCATTGAGATGCTTCTTCACGTATGTGATGAATGAGTAATCGTCACCGAATTCGTCACTAGTAATGCGAGAATAGGAGCGAGGACACCGGGAGAAGGAGTCGAAGGCGGCAAGCAGTCGGAGTAGATCGCCGCTAACCCAAACGAATCTCTTTAGTCAGCGTTGAAAGAGCCTCGATACGATCGGGAGTGGAAGGCCGGTTGAGCTCGAGAGCTCAAACTCGGGCGGGCGAAGTCATAAAAGCAAAGGCGATCATGATCCGCTTCGACTGGACACCGCAGGTGGAAGGCACCATCTACGGGCAGACTTGCCGGCAAAAGAAGTCGTCAAGAAGAATTTTAGGCGTCTCCAACTCACCCGGGAAAAGAACGACATCACGTCCGGTATCGCCACGAAATACTCCCGGATCCGGTAGACCATAGACCAATAATGGTTGGTGGATGGAGTCGCGGCCGACCCGGATGGCCGAACAGGCCTTATTAGCACCCCGGCCCGGCGTCAATGGTATATTGAAAAGCCTCCTGCGTTAGCGAATCGGCGGCCTTTGCCTCCTTGGCGCCTCATCTGGGGGGTGCAGTAGACTACCTGGGAGGGGCGGCGGCGGGGAGAAAGGGCGGCGGTGATATGTCTCCAAAGGGAAGACCATCAGCGTGATCTCCATGAAACGACCATAACCAAGAGTTCGTTACATGGAGCTTTGTTCAGAATGGAATCGCGATGTGGAAGATCGGTGGGGCGCCTGACCAAAACAACGGTTAACAAGCCCGGCACAGTTAGATCAACGTTATATTTTTTCCTTTTTCCTTTTTATTAGTCTATAAAATTTGAAGGTCTTGACGAAAACAGATGGGAAAGACTCACTTGGCGGCGGGGGGCGGGGCGGGCGGCGGCCCCGGCTCGGCTTGGCAAACAGCTGGCCGGGGTCGGCGCTGGGGGAGATGCGGCGGCCCGGCGGCGGCCAACGGACGGCGGGGCGGCGGCGGAATCGGATCGGCGGCCCGGGCGATGGCGGGGGCTGGCGGAGGGCCCGCGGGCGGTTTGGGCGGCGGCCGGGGGGCGGCGGGCGGGGCGGATCAGCGGCCGATGGCCGGGCCGGACCGGCTCGGGCGGCGGAAGAATAAGGTCGAGCCTAGCTCGATACTATTTATGAATATGGTGTTCGAGGCCCAAAAATAATATATATAGGGGTACAAGGGGATATCGATAAATATGTCTTATATAGATAAGGAAACCAAAGTATATAAGGAACGAATAACAATCCTATTCTATCCTTAAATACACAATGCAATGATGAAAGGAATGAGAAAATTGCTAGATGTTGCTAGATGTGGTTAAGCCAGACTCAAGTTTTTTCAAGTACCTCATATCTATCTAAGAGGAAGTCATCGGAGTTAGTGCCATTGTTTGGCTGATCAAAGTTTGCAATTGTTAGTTTTCACATTACTTTTTAGAGAAACACATTGTTTCATAATATTGTAGGTAAACAGAAAAAGGCTGATCAAAGTTTGCAATTGTTAGTTTTCACATTACTCTTTTAGAGAAACACATTGTTTCATAATATTGTAGGTAAACAGAAAAACTCATAATTTACCATCTTGATGGCTGGTTTAACAAAAATTCTATTGTTTTTGGATGAGTTAGATTTCAGTGTTGGGAGGAAAATCCTACCAAGTTCAGAAGCACAAGAAACTAGTTGGAAACTGATACTGGTGCCAATTGAAGGGTTGGTTCTAGAACAATTTCTCTAACAATAATCTAACATACTGGTTTCGTGGTCCTTAATTTGAGTCTTTTAGGTCTAGGCCTACACTTCATTTTTTCTTCTTTATTCCTGTGCTAGGTTTGCACTAATTTTATTTGCTACTTTGTACCTTTATGTAATTGCGAGTGTTGACAATCATGTGATCAACTATGTGTGTAGTTGCAATATTTCGTGCTTTTGTTGATACTGCTTATGTGCTTGGGAGAGTTAACAATCAACTAGTGTATATTTGCAACATTTCCGCTTTTGTTGATTCTGCTTAAACCAAATTAAACTGAAACTACCAACATGCAAAGTACACTCTTTTCTTTTCAATTTTTGGCTATCCTAATTTAATTAATACTAATTAAATATTTATGGATTACATTTAATGATATTCTTCCTTAGTCTTTAAAAGACCTTGTTCTAATCTTGTATTGAAAATGTAGTGCTACGTCTATAATTTTATAATTCAACTCAAATAAACTAGATGGGTGTGCATTTTGATGAGTTATATGCGTCCTATGCAAATTATGAGAATAAAAGAACTCGAAGAATACAACTAACAAATGCTTGATTTTTTTAGACGGTAAATGAATTTTCCATTAAATTGAAAGGCCAATAGAATCGCTGGTTACTAGTTCAAGTCGGGAGGCATTCCGGCTACCAACATGGTGTGGAGGGATCCACACCATGGTTATTAAGGCGGGGCGTGGCGCTTACCACCTTACACAACAATATCGCTATGGCGTGGCGACACCATATGACGTTGGGTGGGCGTCATACACACATCTTAATTTAGTTTGGTAAATATAGTAGAACATACATATCTTGATTTTATCTATTCTTGAGCTCATGTAGCACCATCATCTACCAATGTACTTTCTCCTATATAGCACCTATCCTCTTGTAACTTGCAAGTTGTAATATGTAGCTTGTTACAATACATTACAGTAATGCATATTCGATATTACATTTAATTGAGTAAATATGGATTGAATGACATACCTTGTTCATACTTGATAATATGCCATATCTTCTCGTAACCCACAAGCTATGTGCATCATGCATCTCGTGTGATTGTTGTGGTTGTTTTGGCACACTTTTGAATATCTTCAAACCCACCCACAGGATGCTCCTTGAGCCTTGTTATTCCTCCATATACAATTTTGCCACAAAACGAACATTGCAAAATCTCGTTGTCAATTATTGGCCAAAACCCATACTTCCATCCGGGTCATTTGACTTTGCCCTCTGTTTAGGATCGGTCGTTGGATCATATGAGGCGTTAGAGCCCCTGCTTTCGTTGCCATTTGTGATATCCGTGCTTTTGCATGTTACAAACTAGCATTAGCATATGACTATGATTGTAATTAGTAACTAAGTATATGCATTTTCCACCGTTCATATGCCGAGAGTGTATACTATTCATTGTTCTTTCGAATAGCCGATAGCCCTACAATGCATATATCGACCGATCGACTTCAAGTCGCGCCATAAGGTTCATTCCACCCAGTGGCGGGGGAGGCAGTGGCGACAAGAGATTGAGGCGAGGAAACTCACCCGGGAGGGCGGCAAAGGGGCCGGTGGGCGATGGAAGCCCCGGGTAGGCGGGGGGGGAGGGGCGGGAACCGGAGGAGGCGGAGAACTCGCCCCTAAGGGAGGAGGCTGATCCGGAAGGAGACCGGATCCGCGGGGCGGCAACGGTAAGGCGGGTGGTGGAGGCCGAGCCGGCCCAAGGGCAAGAGGGGCGGTGCCGGGCGATGGCGGATCCCGGCGGTGACCTTTTTTTGCTCGGCCCGAGACTTCTCCAAATCCCCGTGAGGTATATCAACGACTACTACTACCTCGAGTCTCGACTTTTAACACCCTCCCCCCCTATGGCGCCGGTGACACCGCCATAACGCCCCCAAGACGCCATACCGCCATATCACCGCCATCGTGGGCGGGATACGGCGAACCTCTATGCCGTCCGGACGGCATGGTCCTGAGCCGCCACGGCGATATGGCGACAAGATATCCCTATCTCGCGCCATAACAACCAATATCCACACCTACCCAAAGTTTGCAAGTGCATGCACTACATTGTTACAAACTTTAAAGCGAAACCTCCATGAAAAGAGTTGAAACTGCTGACAAGCATTATTTCTTCTTTGAACATTATTGAAGCCTTGCTTTATCATATTCCTCCAATCGCAATGCTGTTACCAGATTGCTTGCATCTGATTCAAGGAAGATGTTACCCATTCCCAGGTCAAAAGCCAGAGACAGCCTGCAAAGGCCATCGCTTCTGCCTGCATTGCATTCTGAATATCCATTAGGTGCCGCACGCTCAGCACCTGCAGCTTGCACGACACCACTACCACGCCTGATAACGACCCATTAGCTCTGATTTGTATTCGGAAGGAAAGATGTGTCAATCTTTACTTTAAGCAGCTGGTCTCCATCTTGGTACACTAGCTTGCTTTCTTTTCTTCTCAACGTGGAATGCTTCATTGTACTCTGCCATGTATTGCCTGACCATGTAGGTGAGCTCTTCTTGGGGGCCATACCATAGTCCATAGTTTGTAGACAACATGTTTTGCCAAAACAAAAGGCTTGATGTTTAATTGCAGGCATTAGAACAAAGAATCTTTAAACTGAACACAATCAGATGTACTTGTTACTATTTTGACATTTATATTGGATCCATAAATCACACATGGCATTTTCTTGTGCAGGAATTGGCCAATGCACCTTTATTCGTCAGCCTTCACAATTTATGTGCGACATTGAAGTGCACCAATCCAACCATGGTTATGTTTCAGTCTGCTATCAGAAATGCTGGCTATCAAATATCTGGCAGCCATGTGGATCCACTAGCTTTTAAAACAGATGCCCCAATGTCTGTAATTTGGGACATTATGCGATGTTGGGTAGGATATGAATCTTTAATTTTCCTCGGTTAATCAGCCACAATTGACTGATCTATTGGTGGATTCATGTCTGCAGGTCAAGCTTCACCCTGTAAAAAATCGAGCTGGAAATTATCCAGGGAGCATGATACTTTCCCAAGAGCCTAAATTGCAGGTATAGTTTATAAATCACAGTTTTGTTTCTTTTCTCTGAAAAATGTTTGGGTAGAAAAAGTTACTATGCAAAGCTGAAGATGGATATGCTTGCAAATCACTTATTTGAAGCTTGAGCTTTTAGTTTATATTGTTGCCTGCATAAGCTTGTGTGTATTTCTTCTTGTATATTAATCTGACAAAACTACGTGAAACTAACCCTGAAAGAGCTTTTCTTCTCCTCACAGTGCTTTCCCCGTTTCCTGCCCATTTAATATATTGTCTGAAAGATAGTGTTCAAAGCAAAACAAACCATTTCTTGTACTGTTGATGTTTGGTTTCATATATCTTTTTCTTGTTCTTGGCGAGTTCCCACCAGGTAGCCTGACGATGTTTTAAGCCAGTAACAGAGGTGAGCCAGACTAGCTCTAGTCAAACTCAGCTGCAGGAATTTAAACTGAGAAAAGTAGCTAAAACTGTTCAATTTTTACTAGTGCTAGCTGTCTCCTGGTAGAAACTGTTCAATTTTGCTGGTTTTCCTGTTTGTTGGATGCGATAAATGTCACTGTATAATTAGATCAACCCCTAGAAAATCATCTGAAGTCCTCCAAACCTGCTGCCAACACCTCAAATTGTTGTAAAAAGTACACCTAACATTGGCCTGGTGTGCGTTGAAATGCAAGCGTACCAACTGTTGCATTTATCTTGCCTTGATTCTAGGTAGATATATTTGTGCACATGTTACTGAACTATGTATTCTCTTTTTGCCAAGAATGTATTTTTAATTTAAATAATTATTCAGAGCATATTCTTAGACAGGAATATAACTTATATCAAACGAAGAATTAAATTTTTTTAATTCTCATACTTCAAAAGTCTGTTATTCCGTTTAGTTTTATACTTTTATTGCTTAATTCATTGAATATTTCTTCCATATCTAACTTTTGTCCTTTTTTCTCGTCAACTGCCAGGCAAAATTTTCCCAAGTACCTGGGGTTTTAGTAGCACGGAAGAGCCCAAGATTTGTACCTAATCCTGAGAAATATTGGGGTCCTAAGACAAAGGCTGGTAGACCACCAAAGATACTGGTGACACACACTAGAAGCTAGAGATCGGAGGCGTTCTTTTATTAGGAATCGAGCATATACAAAGTAACAAAGTTTCTGCTGGCCAAACTGTGCTGTTCAACTTTTGGTGGTCTAAGTAGAGGTCCTTGTTCGGTTGCTTGAATGCATTATTAAACAAAAGAGAACAACTTTTTGAACCTAGGTGCAGCTGTACTGTATTGCTCTGCCGTCGGATTGACATAGGATGGCTTCTTTTGAGTTTATAGCTTAGCCAGAAACTTGCTTTCAAACGGTGTCTTTTAAGTTAAGATCTACAAGTTAATTTCTAATAGATACTATTTCAACTTCATTTATATCGATCAAAATCGATACCAGTATCTCTCGTACTCTCTGTGAACAATTAGAATTCAAAATTTAAGTTAAAAGGTATAAGCTATAGGGCACTCGGTTTGGTGATGGTTTATGCCTTTTTCCATCAGTAGCTAATTTATTGTGTTTATTTTGCATAATTAAATTTAAAAATTAAACTGAAAAAACATGTTAGCCAATGTAGACAATGCTAGTGATACGGAAAAGAAAATGCAAAGCCTAAAACCAAAAGTTAGAAAAAGACAAAATTAAGGAATAGTGAATTAAAAGCTAGAAGCAATTCATTATTTTTTAATTTTGTTTTTTTGACCTTTTTGCTTTTTTTAGTTTTTTGCCTTTTCTTTTTCCCTGTATTCCTTTGCATTGTTCTTAATGGGCTAATATGTTTTCCTATTTTTGATTTTTTAAATTTAATTATGCTAAATAAACTACCATCGCATAATAAAAAATAAGTCGCCTATAGTAAAAAAGATATAAGCCATCGTTAAACCGAGCACAATAGACTAAAATAATCCACCTATAATGTTCTCGAGATCTGTGCAGTGTCATGGAAGCCCATGAGATCATTAGGATTACTCTTCGAACTGTAATCAGGTCTATTAGCCTTAGGAGGGAGGAAGTTTTGTTTGAAAATCTGGGCCTTGCACGCGACCCGATATCTGCATGTTCACTGTAGCATTGATTTTGAAATCCATTCCATTGATTGCGACGGCTTGCCGGTAACATGGAAAATCATAAGGTTAGTATAATAAAGTGAAGAATGTCCATTCACGTAGAAGCAGATGCTTTGTCATGACTGTGAGGGCACTGCAATGCTTCTTAGGGCATCAAGTGTATGAAAATAGAGCGTCATAAACTACCTTAAGGTCGACCTTATATATTACGGAGTTAATCTTAGTCGCGATTCTATAGCGTGCACATAGGACCGGAGATGACGGAGGGGAATTAAAGAAGAGAGGAAGAAGTTAATCGTCTTGTTCAAGTGGCTTGGACTTGTAGAACACTTAAACTGCCGCTTTTAATTTGGTTTTTAGTTTTAGTTTTTTCTCCTAATTCTTTTGCATTGTTTGTAGATATTGTGTTTTTATTTTTCTTTAATTGAATAACTCAAGAAAATCTAACAACTATTACTGCAATTTCACCAAAAGCCAACAACGAATACAATTTTAGCCAAAGTCAACAATTGTAACGAAAGCCACGCTTAAGCCACGCTTCTTCATGCAGACCATAGCATAAGAAAATGACAAAAAATGCATTGAGAGTAGTCCGCTTTCTACTACGCTGCTTTGGTTTCTCCATCCTCTCTAGTGCATACATATGTAAGGTCAAGAAGAGACTGAGAGAGATAACTAGGCATTTTTAAAATTATTTGTGGCTAAAATCAAGTTCATATGTGGAAGCGTGAATCAAATTGGTTTTACTCAATTAAGGTCTAAATCATCTAGTGTCACTAAGTGCACCAACAAGCTATACCTAGGTCAAGATTTGTACTCCTATGAAGATAAACAATCAATTTAATTTAGAAATGTAAATGAGTACAAGGAACGAAACCACAATTGATGCATGATATTCTACTATGATAAAAAACTTATGGATTTTCCTTAATCCGCATTGAGATAGCTCAAATGATTTGGACCGGTTCTACTAATTAAGCGTGCATCTTAAATCTACTAGTGGTAGCTCTTCCTTCTCTAGGTAGGTGAGTTTCATCCTTCATAACACGCGGACCTTCTCACAAGCTTCTTAAGAAGATCACGGACCACGATGCCTTCACGCGCTTAGGAGTCGAATCTCTAGAGTAATAAGCCAAACACCTTGCTTGACTCTCACCAAGTACGACATGCATAATCGATTCTCAATCTACCTCCGTAAACCTATGCAACGGAGTCTTATCTTCTTACTCACAAGGTGCAACACATGTATAATTGAGAGGAGAAGCTCACATTAACTCAAGAGAATGAAATGTGATTGTTGTGGTTATAGACCAACAAGAAAGAAGGTGACTCGTAGATGAGGAAGAGGAGAGCCAGATCTGTGGGAGAGTTGGTAAGAATAAGAGGATGTCCCTCCTCCTGCCCCTCCTGGGGGTTTATATACATGAGTGGGGTAGAACCCATTCTACCCCTTAATACTTACAAAGGATGATGGTACATTGGTATATTTACATTGGTATATTCCTCTACACTATCGAGCCTATTACATATTAGGCCAATTACAAGGCCCACACGGGTCGGGCCATCCCACAACAAGACTCCCTCGATAGCAAGCGCAGAGGTCCCACGGGCAGTTGACATGCCAAACTATCCCGCCCCGTCTCCGACAAGAAGCGCGAGGGTGCCGATCGGTGAACCGATGCAACTAGTAGCTTAACGCCCGAGGCAATGCCACGAGAGGTCCACGAATCCCATGCGCCGTCCGCCCGCGAGGCGATACCTACCATGCGACAGGAAGCCTTGTAGAGCCGGCCGTCCCACCGAGGCGATGTCTCAAGGTGACAGGGAAGTCTGACCGAGCGGGCCGTCCGCCGAGGCGATGCCGACGAGGAACGACGAGTCCCGCCCGAGCGGGCCGCCCGAGGCGTGCCTCACGAGGCGAACGCGGTCGTGCGCCGGAGCCGGGTCGCCCCGCCGATGCGATGCCTACTAGGCGGACGGCAAGTCTTCGCCGAGCCGGTCGTCCCATGGATACGATGCACCGAGGCGGACGGTCGGCACGGAGCCGGGCCGTCTCGCGAGACGATGCCTACGAGGTCGAGCGGGTCCCGCCGAGGCGATGCTCACGAGGCGACGGCCGGGTCGTCGCCGGAGCAGGCCATCATGCCGAGGCGATGCCTACGAGGCGGAGCCGAAGTCGGCTGCCGGAGCCGAGTCGTCCTATTGAGGCGATGCCTATGAGGCGACGGTGAAGTCGGGGGACCCAAGCCGTTCGCCGAGGCGATGCCACGAGGCGACAGGTTGCGCGCGAAGCTGCCGTCCACCGAGGTGGACAGCGAAGTCACCACCGAGGCGATGCCACGAGGCGCGACGTTGTCGTGGGGCCGCTCCACCGAGCCGATGCCTACGAGGCGACGCGGTGGGTCCGAGCCAGCCGTCCGCCGAGGTGATGCCTACGAGGCGACGGCGGTGCGTGCCCGAGCCAGCGCTCGCCGGTGATGCCTACGAGGCGGACGGGCAAGTCTTGCTGAGCCGGGTCATCCCGAGCGATTCAGGCGGATGGCGGTACGCACGGAGCAAGGTTCGAGGCGATGCCTATGAGGCGGAGAAATCGTCTGGAGCCGGGCCGTCCCGAGGCGGGAGGAGAATCGCCATTCCCCACCTTGAAAAGGCCATGCCCGCGGTGGGATAGCAGTGAGCGAGCGAGGGACGACTACAGAGGCAGTGGAGGCGGTCACTGCTCCTTTACCTTCAAAAACCATGCCCGCTGGAGGAGCGGGCGCGAGGGGCGAGGGCCGCCACAGAGAGGGGGGAGGCGAAGCCACCGCTGCCCTACCTTCAAAAGACCATGCCCGCTGAGAGCGAGCGCGAGCAGAGGCCAGCGCTACGCCGCCAGGCAGTGGAGGTGAAGCCGCCTCCCACCTTCAAAAACCGTGCCCGCGGAGGAGAGCAGGTAGCGGCGGTGTAAGCGGCCGGCGCGAGCCTGCAGGCGAGGCAGCGTCACGATACGTGCTTGCCCGATCTTCGGCGTGGGATGGATACTCACGGAGTCTTGATGAATCGCAATGATCCTCCAATGCCAATGCAAGGACAAACACTCTTTAATCCGCCAAACCACACTCGTGTTGATGTGACACCACTGGCGAGATTCATCGTGCACCCAATTCCCAATGGAAAGGTCGAGCGATCTTGATTGAAGAAAGTAACCCCTAATTCCCTATGGAACTTAGGCAGCAATGCTAAACTTCGAACATACTTTAGTAGATTGATTATTCTCAAGCGTGTTACGCCTTACAATGGGGTCTAACCCTCAATATATAGTACCCTATCCACCTCATGGCTGGCCAAGAGGTTCTAAACCAACTCTAATTCATCCCTACATGTATTTGGAAACAAACTCACACAAAAGGAAAACCTTAAATTAAACTGTCACCATGTTTCGATCATAACTTTTTATCCGTGACGAATTTGAAGAAGGGGCTGGATCCATTGCGTAGCCCTTGAAATTATCTTTCCAGCGAGTATAAGAACACCTGAATCGGACTCCGTTTGTGAAAGTTATGGCCGTTTAGTAACTGCCTGTCAGGCTGTCCCGAACCGAATCCGAATTTAATTCTGAGTTGAATCCGAGTTTGAATTGGATTGAGCACGTGGGAAGTCCGAATTTGGCATGTAAATCTTATCCAAAGCTTGTAGTTTAAGTCCTTGGGTTTCTTCCTCTTTTACTCTCCCATCAAACGGGCTTCTTTCCTTCTTGATCAACCGCATGGCGCTTGATTGAGAAATTGTTGGATGATATATCATAGCTCCTTGCCCGCATAGACTTCTCCTTCTCATGACCTGGTAGGTTGGTCCTTCTCCACTTGATCTTCTCTTGTTTCAAACCTGAGAAGGCATAACATATTTGCATTAGGTAGTATGTTATTCTCATCTAACGTAATAGAAGAATCTCTAAGGAACAAAAGCACCTGTGTTGAAGTAGCTTAGCTCTTGCTCTTGTCATAGGTCCTTCAAAGCCTTATCGGTAGCTTTGCCATGCACACTTGAAGTGGACGATGAATATGTAGTAAAGATGTCCTCATCATCCTCCTCTTGAAAAGGAGTGTCCTCGACTACTGCGCCATCTTGTCCAAAGAGATGGTGATAAATCAGCAACATTGAAAGTAGTGCTCACCCCATAATCGTCTCCCGAAGCTCTATCTTGTATGCATTACCATTGATCTTGGCAAGCACTTTAAAAGGACCATCACCACAGGGCATCAATTTTTATTTACGCTTCTCAGGAAAGCGCTTTATGGAAGGTGTACCCATACTAGATCACTGGTTCAAATAGCATTTTCTTTTCTAGTCTTGTTAGCCTTAGAAGCATAAGCACGTACCTTCTTCTTCAATCACCTCTTTAGTCTTTTCATGGAGC
Source organism: Bonia amplexicaulis (assembly GCA_036346245.1). Lineage (NCBI taxonomy): Eukaryota > Viridiplantae > Streptophyta > Magnoliopsida > Poales > Poaceae > Bonia > Bonia amplexicaulis. The sequence continues at coordinate 61,571 of JAYGGG010000485.1, read as the reverse complement.
TTTTTCACAAAATCGCGCGCTTAGAAGCCTCCATATTTATAATGCTCTTGTAATGGAAGTGGCATCAAGTCAAGTGGTGTGATCGGTTTGAAACCATACACCACCTCAAATGGACATAGTTGAGTGGTAGAATGCACCACCCGATTATATGCAAATTCAATATGTGGTAGGCAATCTTCCCTCTCTTTAAATTCTTTTTATCATTGTCCCAGGCTGAAGATTGAGAGTGTACAGTTCACGACCGCTGTTTGTCCATCGGTTTGTGGATGACAAGTTGTCGAAAAGAGCAACTTTGTCCCAAGTTTGGCCCACAAAGTCTTCCAAAAGTAGCTCATAAATTTGACATCTCGATCGGACATAATGGTTCTTGGCATGCCATGCGTCTCACAATTTCCACAGAATACAAGTCATTACATGCGAGCGTCGTAGCTCTTATGATGTGGAATAAAATGAGCCATTTTAGAAAACCTATCCACAACAACAAACACAGAATCCTCTCCTCTTAGTTCTAGGCAATCCTAGAACAAAATCCATACTAATATCTTCCCAAGGAGCATTAGGAATTGGAAGTGGAGTATACAAACCATGTGGATTGAGCTTTGACTTCGCTTTATGGCACGCCACGCATCGCTGAACAAACCTCTTGACATCTCGCCTCATCTTAGGCCAATAGAAATGATCACCAACATCATGTACGTCTTCTCTTCTCCAAAGTGACCCATCAATCCCATCGCATGAGACTCACGCAATAGTAGCAAGCATACGTAAGACTACGGAATGCATAGTTTGTTAATGAAGAAGAAAACCATCATGAACATGAAACTTATCCCACCCTTTCCCATCTTTGCAATTAGAATATGGTGCTGAAAAGTCGTGATCGAAGCATATAAATCTTTCTAACTTTCTAGCCAGAACCTTTACTTCCAATTGAGTGAAAAGCACATGTTTCCTAGACAATGCATCCTACCACATTTTCCTTACCTTTCTTGTATTTAACAACGTATGGAAAAGTCTCAATGAATTCAACCCACTTAGCATGTCTACTTGCTCGGCTTAGTTTGACCTTTCAAATATTTCAAAGCTTCATGATCAGAATGAATGACAAATTCTTTAGGCCAAAGATAATGTTGCCAAGTCTCTAATGCGTGCACAAGAGCATACAATTCTTTGTCATAAACAGGATAATTTAATTGTGCACCATGAAGTTTCTCCTTTGAAATATACAATGTGTTTTCTTTCTTGCATCAAAACACCACCAATACCTATTCCACTAGCATCACATTCAATCTCAAAGGTTTTAGTGAAATCGGGTAAAACAAGCAATGGTGCTTGAGCTAAACATTTCTTCAATTCAGCAAAAGCTTTATCTTGTTTTTCTCCCACCAAAAGTGACTCCTTTTTAGTTAATTCATTTAATGGAGCAATGGTACTAAAATCTTTTCGAATCATGCGGTAAAAACTAGTAAGTCCATGAAAGCTACTAATTTGACTAACATTGATGGGAGTAGACCAATTTGAATAACTTCAATTTTAGATTCATCTACTTCAATTCCTTGAGCTGAAACAACATAGCCTAAGAACACCACTTTGTTTGTGCAAAAGTACACTTCTCAAGATTAGCATACAATTGTTCTTTCTTAGCACTTGTAGCACTTGTTCAATGTGTTCAACATGTTCTTGCAATGAGTGGCTATATATCAAAATGTCATCAAAATAGACTACCACAAATTTTCCAATGAAGTGTCTCAAAACATGGTTCATTAATCGCATGAATGTACTAGGGGCATTAGATAAACCAAAAGGCATCACTAACCATTCGCATAACCCAAATTTTGTTTTAAAGGCTGTCTTCCACTCATCACCATGTTTCATCTCGAATTTGATGATATCCGCTCACGCAAATCAATCTTAGAAAAGATAGTAGAGCCACTCAATTCATCAAGCATATCATCTAACCTAGGAATAGGATGACGATAAATATTGTTGATTGCTCTGATCCTACACACATTCTCCATGTACCATCTTTCTTAGGAACAAGAAAGGCAGGGGACATGACACAAGGGCTAAGACTTTCGGCATACCCTTTTTCCAAATTTAAAGGGATAAGATCCCACCGAGTAAACGGCTCCCGATACCAAGATGATACGGGGTGCTTGGATCTTCTCGGCGTGGGATGGATACTCACGAGGTCTTGATGAATCGCAATGATCCTCCAATGCCAATGCAAGGACTAACACTCTAATCCGCCAAACCACACTCGTGTTGATTTGGCGAACCACTGTTAAGATTATCGTGCACCCAATTCCCAATGGAAAGGCGAACGATCTTGATTGTAGAAAGTAACTCCTAATTCCCTATGGAACCGAGGCAACAATGCTAAACTCGAACATACTTTAGTAGATTGATTATTCTCAAGCGTGGTGCGCCTTACAATGGGGGTCTAACCCTCAATATATAGTACCCTATCCACCTCATGGCTGGCCAAGAGGTTCAAATCTGAGAAGGCATAACATATTTGCATTAGGTAGTATGTTATTCTCATCTATCGTAATAGAAGAATCTCTAAGGAACAAAAGCACCGCTTTTGAAGTAGCTTAGCCTTTGCTCTTGTCACAGGTCCTTCCCGAGCCTTATCAATAGCTTTGCCATGCACACTTGAAGTGGACGATGAATATGTAGTAGAGATGTCCTCATCAAGCTAGTTCCTCCTACCTTCAAAAACCATGCCCGCGAAGGGAGAGCGGGCGCGAGCGAGCGTGGGCGGGGGCGCTGGCGTGAGGTAGGGAGGCAGAGGCCGCGTTCCTCTACCTTTCAAAAACCGCTGGGCCGGGAGGGTGCGGGCACGAGTGGCGTGGGCGAGGCGCTGCGCCAGAGGCGAGGTTGACGAAACCGCCATTCCCTTACCTTCAAAAAACCATGCCCGCGGAGGGAGAGCGGGCGTGAGTAGCGTGAGCCGAGCGCCACGCCGCGCAGCGGTGGGAGGTGAAGCCGCTGCGTTACCACCAAAAAACCGTGCTCGCGAAGGGAGAGCGGGCACGGCCGCGAGTGGTAGGGGCGCTCCACGTGGCGTAGAGAGTAGGAGCCAGATGTTCTCAACCTTTAAAAACCGTTCCTGTGGAGGAGAGCGGGCCGAGCGGCATAGGCGAGGCGCTCTGGCGTGAAGAACACGGTTGACCTAACTACGAAGGTTATTCCTGCATGCAACCAAAGAACAAGCAAGAATAAGATAACAATCAATCTGAATTGCAAATATTTACATTGAGTTCAAAGGTGGATTCTAGAAATTGCCTTGATGGTGGTCGTCCGACACAAATGAAGAAATGAGCAGTTTGCACAAGAGCTAAACCAAAATTCAGCGAAATCAGTCCTAGCATAGGCAAGGCGGTGGCTCTTATATAGGGTTACAAGGTCTATGGACCCAAGTGGAGGTGGCGCTGACACCCTTCGACTCGGACTCGAGAACCAACGTGGACTCTTTTGACGATTATGCGCGTCGGCTCGGACAGAATTTAAATATGGGGTTTGTTCCTTTAGAAAGTAGACTTTATAAGCTTTTGATGAAGTCCAAGAACGTCCCAAACGAAGTCCGTATGAAGAAGTTATGTCCGTTTGAACTTGACAACATCGCACCGATCTGAATCCGATTCGAAGACGTACCCAATGTGGACTCTTTTGATGATTGCGGATCGGCCAGGATAGAATTTAAATATGGGTTGGTTCCTTTAGAAAGTAGACTTTATAAGCTTTCCATGAAGTCGAAGAACGTCCCAAACGGAGTCCGTATGAGAATGTTATGTCCGCTTGAACTTGATAACATCGCGATAATCCGAATTCGATTCGTATAAGCCCAACGCGGACTCTTTTGATGATTGCAGTACCAAAAGGAATTTAGAGGTGATACCAGATCGATTGGAAAGAGGATGAGAAAATATTTCCAACAAGTACTGTGGACCTCAAGCGGACTTGTGTGAAAGTTATGCACATTTGAAGTTGGGCTGTCAGTTGAATCCGAATTGATTTGGAGGCGGAATTGGATTCCAAAATATATCCAACTTGATCTCTTGCTTGAATTGGTATAAAAGTGATGTGGTGCTATAAAAATATATATTTTTATCATTAGATAGCATCATATTCTCATTTAAACTATGTTGAAGCTGAAGAAACGAATTCACCTTTAGTTCAATCTTGATATTGGGCGGTATGGTGGTATGTATTTATGGCGCGGTCACATCATCCTCCCTTCTTGACGTAAAAGTCCTCGGTTTTAACATATAATGTAGCCTCATGTGTTGTTCACTTGATCATAAATCTTGATGCGTGATAATAAACGCAACAAACTCTCATTATGTAATATCATAAGTTCTTTGTCAAACAAAGTAAAACCTGTTTGAAACAAACTCACACGATAATTTATGGGATGCGAAAATTTCTTGTAATTGGAACAACAAGAACAACAAATATGATTGTATCCATAGAGTACATGTTCTCATCGGTGCCGTGGAGGGAGAGGCGGGCGCGAGCGGCGTGGCGGAGGCACTCTGTGGCTGTGCGAGGCGTGGGGACAACATCACAGCGTCTTGTGCGGAACATCGCGGCCTTATTTATACTTTGTAGAGTCTTGGGGACAACATCCGCTTCTTATTTATACTCAGTGAAGTGCAGCGTAGGGACAACATGCACGTCGGCATGAACAATATTCCCGTCTTATTTATAATCAGAAGAGTGCGTCGACACTGAGGTAGTCGTTCGGTTTATTTTACACTCCATAGAGTTGGTCGACACTGAGTTTGAACTGGCATACGCCAAGTCGGGGACTTAGGCAGCGAAGTCGTGGGACTTAGATGTGGAGGGTCAGGGCTGGTGGGAGGACTTAGCCGTGAAGTCGGGGGACTTAGACGCCAAGTGGGAGGAGTTAGACGCAAGTCTGTGGACTTAGGCAGCAAGTCGCAGGACTTAGAGGCGAGGGTTCTCGACGCAGCCTGGGACTTAGCCATGAAGTCTGGGACTTAGACGCTAAGTCGAAGGACTTAGACGGTTAGGATGATGAGGACATCCTTCCATGGATACAACTCATCCGCAGATGTGTTGTAAGGACCACTTACTCGAGCTCGTGCTCGCCAACTTAATTACTGTGTGAATTCATTCTTGTTCATATGTTATCGAATAGACCGCTACCTAATGCAAGTGATTTAATTGTGCTTAGGACTGGGAAAGGACGTAAGGAAAGGGACTCGACCGATGAGGACATCCTTTCCATGCATACAACCATGCCGACTCCACATCAAACCGAAACTATGATACAAGGACCAATGACTAGAGCGAGCACGCCAACTTAACCATCGTGTGAATGCGCTCCTAAGTTTGCATACAAATGTTTCAAAGAATGGAATACTACTTAATTCTTGTGATGATTTAATTGTCCTTAGGAACCATGGGGAAGAACCACATGAGCTCAAGTATAGAAGTGGAACAATCAAGTGCAAACCAAGTCCTGTTCACATGTTTGACTCGGATTCGGCCTTTTGACAGCTGCCTACTTCAAACGGCCATAACTTTTGATCCAGAAGGCTACTCTGGGGCCCGTGAGTACTCGTTGAAAGCTCTTGAAGTCTACTTTCAGATGGATCCGCCTCACCTCCAAATTCCATCCGAGTCGGTCAGAAACTGCAAAACAAGTCACGTCACTTTTCCAGTCCGAGTCAAAGTGGGCCTTGGGCCTTGTAATTCGAGTCCTTTTGGCTTCCTAGTGTTTTGGCCGACCCTCCACCTTCCGTGGCCTTAAATAGTCAGCCGCACCCTCTTCTAGGGTTTGGGTTTTGTTTAGACTGTTAGCTTTTGCTACTTTGCCTTGTACTACACTGCTGTGGCGCACAGACCGCCCAATACTTGTCTTCGAACCCCACCGCTTGTTTCCTGTTTTCGATTGAATCTTAGATCGTTATTTGCAATTGAGTTGCTGTTCATCTTGTTCTTGCTTGTTCGCCGATTGCTTGCATGAACAAGAACCCTCGTGGTTAGGTTGATCGCGCTACCGACAAGGTCACGAACAATCTCCGGAGTTGGTGTATCGATCGCTAAGGCGCAACGTCCTTGATGGTTGTAGTCGGGTCGCCAACGCCATCTCCTTCCCCAATCGAATCTACCACTCATCGAAAGATCGGGACCCCTAGTGCTACCGGGCCAGTATCGAGCTCAAGGTTGATCGGTGAGAGATCTTATCTAGTCTTTGCAATTTTTACCCACACCCGCAAACCAAAAAAAAAAATAGTAGATCGATCTATTCCCAAAATCCAAACAAGGTTGAGCCTTACGCTATTGCTGCATAGTCTTTGTTTGTTGAGTTTTGCTGCATCGCCGCCCTTTGCCGGTCTTAGTGTCTAGTTCCTTTAGAGTTTCGAGTTCTGCTCATGTTTTGGACTCACCGCTAGTTAGATCCGAATCATAGGAGGGAAGAAAAGGGGAGGATTCGTTACTCGGGAGATTTTGCCCTAATTGGTCTTGGAGTAGGACACGAATCGGATCCAACCGCCTCACGGTGAAAAAAAAGAGAGAGAGAAAAAAGTGAGACAAGAAGGAACAGCACCAGATCTAGAAGAGCAGCAAAAAAAAAAAAAAAAAAAAAAAAGAAGTCCGGGAACTGAGATTTTAGATCCGCCAGAAGCCTCTGTGCATACGCGCACCTTCCCCAAAAGGTCGCTTAGGGCCTCAAACGGGCCCGCAAACCGAGGAAAATCAAGTTTCTCCGAATTTGCTCAAAATTGACAGAGCCCTTCCGCAAGTGATTCTAAGATCCCTGTGAAGACGGTACCTTTTTTCGAGCTCCGTAACTCCGTGCAACGCCATTTAGTTTCTTTCTCGCACGGCAGTGTTCGCTTGTGTTCTAGGCTCGCCTCTAGTACGGTTCAGCCTAGGACCAGCAAGACGGTATCGCTGCTATGCCGATTATTCAACTTGCTTTGACTAATGTGGTTCTAAGCTATCCTTTGTTCACCTCACCCACCCATAGCTCCACAGATTTGGCTACCAACCTCACAGGACCAGCGACCGAGGCAAATGATACACCTAATTTCCACGAGATATTGTCCTGCCTTGCACGGGTGCAATCACGCTTGCCGTGGTAAGAACTTGTAAGAGCTTGATGTAATAAAGTTGAGAGTGTGCGACTTGATTTAACCACATCTCAAGAGTTGTGAGGGCATAACCTGCAGCTTTTATTATTATTTTTTTCTTGGTTTGTTCTTGTCTTCTAACAATGTCGAGAACCAGCGGCCCGAGAGCAACGCCACATTCCCTCGGACTAGGGCATCATACAACACTTTGAGCGCCAAATGAAGTCGCAAACCGAGGGACTTGAAGAGGATGGAAGGGTCACCAACGAACGCTTTGGCCAATTGGAGGCCGCAGATCAACACCAACACTACGCTTGCAACATTGGAGGCTTCCGCTGGCACCGCCAACGCTTCACTTGCCGAGATTTTGAGACGCCTTAATGAGAGGGGTTGCATCTCCGCCGCACCAACTCGCCAGACGTGCCAATACCGGTGTCGTGGGCGCAGGGTGGACGAAAATGGTGGAGACGAATATGCGTCATTACATCGAGATTGATGATGATGAGGACGCCACCGTCATCGCCAACCACGCCGAATGAGGTACGTGAGAATGATGAATCGCTTGGTAAGATTAAGTTCACTATACCACCTTTTGATGGAAAATATAACCCGATGCTTATATCACTTGGGAATTGGTCGTTGATCGAAATTTGCTTGTCATGCATTCCCCGAAACAAAAGGGTTAGGCTGCTACTAGTGAGTTTATCGATTTTATGTCTGCTTGGTGGAGTGAATGTTGTAAGAAAATCCTTTCACCATACCACCAACTTGGGATGCATTAAAAGAATCATGCGAGCTAGATTTGTTCCTCATATTATGCACGTGATTTGTTACATAAGTTGCAACAATTGAGGCAAGGTAGTAAAAGCGAGAGGAATATTTTCAAGAATTGCAACAGCATGTCAATGCCAGACTTAGAGGAAATCAAGAAGCCATATGGCTAGGTTTATGGGTGGTTTGAATCGAAATTCAGGATATTTTAGCTTACAAGGAATATAACTCTATCACTGCTTATTTCATCTTGCTTGTAAAGCTGAAAGAGAAGCATGTGACGACGCGCGAGCACTAGGACTAACGCTTCGCAGTCGCAAACATTTGGTCTCAACGCCCATCCGCCGCACCATCAAGCCAACCCCTACACCTTCTTCCTCCGACAAAGAAGCCACGGTTTTCATCATCAACCCGCATCTCGCATCCGGCAACAAAGGGGACAGCCCAAGCGATGCGAAGAGCTCTTCGTCCGCTGCATCTACTGGACGAACGAGGGATATCCAATGTCATCAATGCAAGGGTATGGCCATGAGGAGGAGTGCCCACCAAGCGTGTTTTGATTATGTAGAGATGATGGTGAGTATTCTTCCGCTAGTGATTTGGATGAGGATACATATGCTATGCTTGCAATGACCATGCAGTAGTGGGAAGGAGCAAGAAGAAGAGCACATTGGTGTCAAGATGCAGAGCTATGAGAGCCTCATTGTGCAGCTGTGTGTTGAGTGTACAAATGGAGAGGGCGGAGCAAAATCAGCGGTACATCCTTTTCCAAACAAAGTGCGTGTGAAGGAACGCCATGCCGAGTGATAATTGATGGAGGGAGCTGCAACAACTTGGTGAGCTCCGATATGGTGGAGAAGCTTATGTTGAACACCAAACCTCACCCACAACCTTACTACATTCAATGGTTCAATAACAGCGGCAAGGTAAAGGTAATACTAATGGTGAGAGTAAATTTTGCTATTGGTTCTTATCACGATGTTGTAGAATGCGATGTTGTACCTATGCAAGCATGCTCTATGTCGTTAGGTAGACCGTGGCAATATGATAAAGATTCACCGATCATGGTAAGACAAACCAATATTCTTTTGTGCATCATGACAAGAAAATTGTGTTACATCCTATGTCTCCAAGCTATTTTCAAAGATGAGATTGCTAGAGCAAGTAGAGAGAAAAATCAGAGCATAATAGAGTGAAAATCGATTGTTGCAAGCTTAACTTGAGCAACATAAAAGAAAGACTCTAAATCTGTTCATAAGATGAAAATGAGATTAAATTGAAAGGTGCATGTTTTCTGTTACTAAGTCTCAAGTGACTGAATGGATGCTAGTACTTCAATTTGCTATGCCTTACTTTGCAAACAAGCTTTATTTTCATTCGAGGAGGTACCTTCTTCCGTGCCTCCCGTCACTAATCTTTTGCAGGAGTACATGGATGTCTTTCCAAAGGACGTGCCACTGTGGTTACCACCACCATGTAGGGATTGAGCACCATTGATTTGATTCCCGGCATCTTTGCCCAATCGTGCGCCATACAGACCAATCCGAAGAAACTAAGGAGATTCAGCCAAGTTCAAGAAATGCTTGATAAAGGCTATGTGCGTGAGTCTCTTAGTCCTTGTGCTGCTCCTAATTTTAGTGCCTAAGAAAGATGGCTCATGGCGATGTGTGTGGACCAGAGCGATCAATAACATTACCATTAGATATCGCCACCCTATTCCTAGGTTAGATGATATGCTTGATGAATTAAGTGGCTCTATTGTCTTCTAAAGTTGATTTATGAGTGGGTACCACCAAATTGCATGAAATTGGGAGATGAATGGAAAACAAGATTTAAAACTAAGTTCGGTTTGTATGAGTGGTTAGTGATGCCATTTGGTTTAACTAATGCACCTAGCACATTCATGAGATTAATGAACGAGGTTTTATGGTTTTCATTGGTAAATGTGTAGTGGTCTATTTTGATGATATATTGATATATAGCAGATCACTAGAGGAACACCTTGCCATTTACGTGATGTTTTTGATGCTTTACGAATGCACGCTTATTTGGTAACGCTGAGAAGTGCACATTTTGCACGGATCGAGTCTCTTTCTTGGCTATGTTGTTACTCCACTGGCATTGAAGTTGATCAAGCCAAGGTTGAGGCAATACAGAGTTGGCCGACCCTAAAACGGTCACACAGTGCTAAGTTTTCTAGGACTTGCTGGATTCTATCGCGCTTTGTGAAGGATTTCAGCACCATCGCTGCACCATTGAATGAGCTCACTAAAAGGGGGTGCTGCTATTTGGGGAATGCACAGAAGACGCCTTCAACACATTGAAAGATAAGTTAACACATGCACCATTACTCCAACTTCCAGATTTTAGTAAGACTTTGAGCTAGAATGTGATGCTAGTGGAATTGGATTGGGTGGTGTGTCGTTGCAAGAAGGTAAACCTGTGGCATACTTTAGTGAAAAATTGAGGGCCTAGTCTGAACTATTCTACTTATGATAAGGAATTATATGCTCTAGTTCGAACTTTAGAGACATGGCAACATTATTTATGGCCCAAAGAATTTGTCATTCATTCTGATCATGAGTCATTAAAGCATATTAGAAGTCAAGCAAAATTGAACCGTAGGCATGCAAAGTGGGTTGAATTCATAGAGTCTTTCCTTATGTCATAAAACACAAAAGGGAAAGGAGAATGTTATTGTTGATGCATTGTCTAGAGATATACCATGCTCTCACAACTTGACTTCAAAATTTTTGGATTGGAAACAATTAAGGAGCATTATGTTCATGATGATGATTTTAAAGACGTGTTGAATTGCAAAGAGGGAAAACGTGGAATAAATTTGTCCTAAATGATGGATTTGTGTTTAGAGCTAACAAACTATGCATTCCAACCTAGTCTGCTCGCTTGTTGTTGTTACAGGAAGCGCATGGAGGTGGGACGATGGGGCATTTTGGAGCTAAGAAGACGGAAGACATACTTGCTAGTCATTTCTTTTGGTCAAGATGAGACGTGATGTGGAACGCTTTGTTGCTCGCTGCACCACGTGTCAAAAGGCTAAGTCACGACTTAATCCTCACTGGTTTGTATATGCCTCACCTGCTCCTAGTGTGCCTTGGGAAGATATTTCTATGGACTTTGTTTTAGGACCGCTTAGGACAAAGAAGGAGGGATAGTATATTTGTTGTTGTGGATAGATTTTCTAAGATGGCCCACTTCATACCATGTCATAAAAGTGATGATGCTACCAATATTGCTGATTTGTTCTTTCGTGAAGTTGTTCGCTTGCATGGTGTGCCAAATACAATAGTTTCCGATCGTGACACTAAATTCCTTAGCCATTTTTGAGAACTTTATGGGCTAAATTGGGACTAAGTTGTTATTTTCGACTACATGTCATCCCCAAACCGATGGGCAAACCGTTGTGAATAGAACGTTATCTACCATGCTTAGGGCTGTTTTGAAAAGAACATTAAAATGTGGAAGAATGCTTGCCTCATATTGAATTTGCTTATAATCGTCGCTGCATTCTACTACAAAGTTGTGCCCTTTGAGATTGTCTATGGCTTTGTGCCTCGTGCTTCTATTGATTTGCTACCACTTCCATCTTCGGAGAAGTTAATTTTGATGCTAAACAAATGGTCGACTTGATGTTGAAACCGCATGAGACAACCAAAGAAAATATTGAACGATGAATGCTAAATATAAACTTGCCGGTAGTAAAGGAAGGAGGCATTTAACTTTTCAACCGGTGATTTAGTTTGGTTGCATTTGAGAAAAGAGAGATTTCTAATTGAGGAGGTCTAAGTTGATGCCTAGAGCTGATGGTCCTTTCAAAGTGTTGGAAAAGATTAATGATAATGCATATAAACTTGAGTTGCCTCGCAGATTTTGGGGTTAGTCCCACATTTAATATTGCAGATTTGAAGCCATACTTAGGAGAAGAAGATGAGCTTGAGTCGCGGACGACTCAAATGCAAGAAGGGAGGATGATGAGGACATCCTTTCCATGCATACAACCATGCCGACTCCACATCAAACTGAAACTATGATACAAGGACCAATGACTAGAGCGCGAGCACGCCAACTTAACCATCGTGAATGCGCCCTAAGTTTGCATACAAATGTTTCAAAGAATGGAATACTACTTAATTCTTGTGATGATTTAATTGTCCTTAGGAACCATGGGGAAGAACCACATGAGCTCAAGTATAGAAGTGGAACAATCAAGTGCAAACCAAGTCCTGTTCACATGTTTGACTCGATTCGGCCTTTTGACAGCGGCCTACTTCAAACGGCCATAACTTTTGATCCAGAAGGCTACTCGGGCCCGTGAGTACTGCTGGAAAGCTCTTGAAGTCTACTTTCAGATGGATCCGGCCTCACCTCCAAATTCCATCCGAGTCGGTCAGAAACTGCAAAACAAGTCACGTCACTTTTCCAGTCCGAGTCAAAGTGGGCCTTGGGCCTTGTAATTCGAGTCCTTTTGGCTTCCTAGTGTTTTGGCCGACCTCCACCTTCCGTGGGCCCTTAAATAGTCAGCCGCACCTCTTCTAGGGTTTGGGTTTTGTTTAGACTAAGTTAGCTTTTGCTACTTTGCCTTGTACTCGCTGTTTGCTTAGACCGCCCAATACTTGTCTTCGAACCCCACCGCTTGTTTCCTGTTTTCGATTGAATCTTAGATCGTTATTTGCAATTGAGTTGCTGTTCATCTTGTTCTTGCTTGTTCGCCGATTGCTTGCAGGAACAAGAACCTCGTGGTTAGGTTGATCGCGACACACAAGGTCACGAACAACTCGGAGTTGGTGTATCGATCGCTAAGGCGCAACGCCCTGGATGGTTGTAGTCGGGTCGCAACGCCATCTCCTTCCCCAATCGAATCTACCACTCTCATCGAAAGATCGGGACCCCTAGTGCTATCATGGACTCATGGATAGTAAGGAGGAATTGGGAATATCGCTTTAGTAATATTAACCTTTAATATTTCCTTTATTTAGATACTTATGAGCATGTATAACTCTAGGTTCATCTATCCGCTACTATGTAAAAAATTGTTGAAGTACGATAAAGGAAGAGAGGAAGAATGAAGTATAACTTGTATAACCTTGTCTTATAGAGTTATATTATTGAAGTTTGAAGATATTTCCTAATTGCTGAACATAAGGTGGAATGTTGAAACTATGCTCATAACGGTTTTTTTGAGATTACCATGTTCTAGTATTAGCTTGTTAGAAGAGTCTTGTTTCAATAGTGTGGAATGTGCACTAGTCTCTTCCTAGTTCAAGTGTTGCAAACGTGCTTAGATTATACAAACATGATGAAGTGAATTATCGTGTCCCTTTTGGGAAAAAGTTTATCAAGAGGAATGAGAATATGATGGTCCTTATTAAGAGTGTATTATCTTGAAGCTAGTATAATTGTTAGTATGGGGTTGTGATGATAATGTTGAATGTTCTATAAATAAAAGAATTTGATAACTTCCATGATAGTATTTAAATCGAAAAGCTTTGGGAGTAGCGTCGCGACCTTTTGAACCTCATGACTTGGTGGTAGCTGAAATTGTTTTGAACAATGACAGCTGCTGAGAAGTTTTATTAGTTCTTAAAAGATTTATGAGTTGTGGTCTTCGAATCTTTTTCGTTGGAATTGTCAAGGTAATATTGTAATCGAAGAAAGTTGTTCTCTTTGTTAAAAGAAGATTGTGGTAAAAGTATTTGAGGTTGGAGTCAAGTTGTGTAACTTTTATGTAACACCCAGCCAAAATATGGCCTAGAATGTTACTAAACCAACAACATAACCAAGTTAAACTAATTGCATTCTACAAAATTTCAGCAGAGTTTCCTTTGTTTATTATCTAAAACTGAGGGTCTCACAAGTATAGTCAAAAGATATAACTAAATGTACTCAATGTAATCTAAACCAAGCAAAACAGTTATCAAACTTAATTAAAGCGCGGAAGCAATATAAAAGGTTTCTAATCCATTATTACATTTTTAAACCTGATAGAGATAATCAAATACCACATAGGCTAGTCAACAATAATATTTAAGATTCTCTAGTTCTTCCATGGTGAATAATCGTGCAAGTGCAACCATACTAGTCCTTTACTCCCATGCATGCTGATTTCAGTGAAGGTACCCAAAACAAACAACAAACAACCACAATAACAACAAGAGTGAGTCCAACGACTCAAAGCAAATATAATAAGTAATAACAAGAACAACCATGAACATCATCTCACAAATTTATCCATCAATCATATAATGAACCATGCTATGCATTATGATCAAAATCTCTTTATCTCTTCACTCGTGCATTTTACAGGAATGCGGGTGTGCATCCGTCAATGCACACCCATGCCTGTACCATCTTGTACAAGGATTCAATTAACCATACTCCACGAGTATGGGATCTTTAACCCGTCATGACATCAACATGGCGGGATTCGCTGGTCATCTCGTGACCAAGACTTCAATATATCACAAGATGCATATATGTGAATGTCTCAATAAATAAAACTTGCATTCACCATATCTATGCATCATAAATCGTATTAAACAACTTCAATTGCAAACCACCATAAGCGGTACTCAACATATCATTATCATAATCAAGATCACATATACTCATAATATAGATCAAACATCCACAAACCATCATTCATCAACAAACCACACTATTAAATTTCAACCATCATTATACTTGCCTTAGGCGAGAAAGCGAGGAATGAGCAGAAGGTGCAACCCCGGAATCGTCCTCCTCTGAGCAATAATTATAATATTTACTAAGACAACAGTAGCGGGTTTCTAGATAAAATAACAACACCCCCAAACTGACCCAACACGTTTAGCTTGCCTAAATGATGAGGACATCTCTACTACATATTCATCGTCCACTTCAAATGTGCATGGCAAAGCTATTGATAAGGCTCCGGAAGGTCCTATGACAAGAGCAAGAGCTAAGCTACTTCAACAACAGGTGCTTTTGTTCCTTAGAGATTCTTCTATTACGTTAGATGAGAATAACATACTACCTAATGCAAATATGTTATCGTTCTCGATTTGAAGCAACGGAAGGTCAAGTGAGAAGGACCAACCTACCACGAGTCATGAGAAGGAGAGTCCATGCGGGCAGGAGCTATGATATATCATCCAACAATTTCTCAATCAAGCGGACACATGCGGTTGATCAAGGAGGAAAGAAGCCCGTTTGATGGGAGAGCAAAAGGGGAAGAAGCCCAAGGACTTAAACTACAAGCTTTGGATAAGATTTACAAGCCAAATTCGGACATCCCACGTGCTCAATCCAATTCAAACTCAGATTCAACTCGTAAATTCCATACGGATTCGGCTCGGACAGCTGACGAGGCAGCAAGCATTAAAAGGCCATAACTTTCACAAACAGAGTCCGATTCAGGTGTTCTTGTACTCGCTGGAAAGATAATTTCAAGGGTTACGAATGGATCCAGCCCACCTTCAAATTCATCACGGATAAAAAGTTATGACTGAAACATGGTGACGGTTTAATTTTAGGTTTTTCCTTTTGTGTGAGTTTGTTTCCAAATACATGTAGGGATGAGTTGGAGTTGGTTTAGAACCTCTTGGCCAGCCATGAGGTGGACGGTGGTACAATATATTGAGGGTTAGACCCCATTGTAAAGCGCGTACCACGTTTGAAAATAATCAATCTACTAAAGTATGTTTGAGTTTAGCATTGTTGCCTAAGTTCCACAGAGAATTAGGAGTTATTTTCTTCAATCAAGATCGTTCACCCTTTCCATTAGGAATTGGGTGCACGATAGATCTTAAACGGTGGTCGTGAAATCAACACGAGTGTGTTTTGGCGGATTAAAGAGTGTTCGTCTTGCATTGGCATTGGAGGATCATTACGATTCATCAAGACTCCGTGAGTATCCATCCTACGTCGAGATGATCTAAGCACCTCGTATCATCTTGGTATCGAGGCGGTTTACTCTTAGAGGATCTTATCCCTTTAAATTTCAGTTTATTACTTAATGTCCTATAGTCCATAAGTCGAAACACACACAAAAAAATCCAAACCCTAGTTTCAAGCATCTCGCTATTTTCGTGAGTTTTATTATGTCTTGATCCATTAGAAATTTTGTTTACGTCGATCGTTCGTGTTTATTTGCGTAGCTTAATCTTTATGTCCAATCCAAAATTCAAAAAAAATCTGATCGCTTCTGATGCGTGAGCAAGTCTTGCATCGCAAAAAAAATCTGATATTTTATTTCATCAATTGAGACTAGTACATTGAATATTGCATCTAGGGCTGCCCTTGAGTATTCTACATGCTGTCAATATTTGTGACTGTGAAAAATCAAAGAGACACTTAAACCTAGTTGACTGTGGGAGACCAAATGGCGACAGAGGGGGGTGAATGTCGCTCTCTTAAAATCGCCTTCAAAATTGCAGACTTCGTTTTTCAAAAAGATGCAAAACAAAGCACCCTCCACGAAAATTAAAATTAATCTTGCTGAAAATTGGACGCATGCGATAATTGAAAAATTCAGCATAAATCAGTAGTCGGTAGAAAATTTCTGCTGAAAATATTGCCGTTTGATGCGCATGCAAAAATGTCAAAGATTAGGAAAAGAAATAAAAAGAAACACAGAGGACCGCAGAGCTGAAAAGATGAATCTGACGTAAAAGAAGCGCCAAGAACCCAAAGCAAAACCGCTAAAAGGAAAAGTAACAAAGCGATAGGAAATAGATCCAAAAGCGCACAAACCGAAAGCTGCAGATTGTTTTTCGAGATGTGAGCTTGTCATTGATCGCAGATATTATTTTGTTTGATTGTTTTCTACGTTGGCAAATTCATGCTACACCAACCTTAGTTCCCAAGCGAGAGACATCAACAGATAAAGCCAAAGAGGAAAAGCAGGGGAAGTTCGGTGGGGCAAGGCCGAGATGAAGACTTTGCTCGAGAACAATCCGGACTTGAGACTACACACCACCAGAACACAGACTTCACAAGAAGCAACAAAGAAACAATCCTCTCAAAAGCGAGCATAGAGAGAGATAACTAAACACATAAGGAAATGCGGGTGAATTGAGAAGAAGAAATTTAGATCACAAATATTGATTTGGCGATGGTCGACAAAAGCAATTGTAATACTTGAACTTCATATTTTCGGTCGAGCAAGAGGCGCAGATCCGAAAGTCGAACAAACAAAACCGATGCTCGGCAAGAAGCGATCTCTGATCAACCGAGAGAGAACTTAAAGCATGAATGCCTTTCTTTGAAGAGAACAGGAAGAGACAACATCCAAGCGAAGACATCAGACCTTTTCAAAAAAATAAATATTCAACCTATACTCATTACTAGCAAGAAGGAGCAGGGGTAACAAGAAAAATATCTGAAGAAATAATAACATACGAAGGCAAGAAGCGAAATCAACTCAGATAACAATTTTCACATAGAGGAGAGATGGATGATTACAAGAGTTTTCTTACATTACTTCCAAGAACACACACATGGAGAGACACAAACAAAGAACACCCATAAATACTCTCTCTCTCTCATCCTCAATAACACCAAGAGCCTCACATGCTTCTTGGGAGGAACACACACAAAGAGATGAATGAGCTCTCAAAACCCTAACTCCTCTCAAGTGTCCTCAGGGGTATGCAGCCCCTCACCTCTTATTTATAGCCTTGGCTAACAGGTCTCCAACTCATTCCGCCGCTTAAACCTAACGGAACTGTTTCCGCTTGTGCAGCCTTGCACCAATGCCGATTAGCCTCCCTGCACCTTAGGGAAGCCTAGCTCCTTGTCTCGCGCATGCCTGCAACCACTTCGAGTCCACGCCGTCTTGACATATCCGGACTGTTCGACCTCGGCCACGCCACTGCGCCTAGTCAGGTCCACCGTGTCTCGCCACGACTCCGCCTCGGCGTCCTGCGGTCACAGAGACAAAAATACGTCAAATAGCACCGCTCGATACATGTAAGCATAATTAAATCCAAACCTGTCACATTAACAGAATATGCATAAACAAAAATATTAACCTTGCGAAATTATAGATCAATCAACACAAGTTACTAACAATGCACTACGAAGTTACCACCTACTAAATAAGAAAAGTTATAGTCAAGTGATCCAAAAGTCAACGACACAACACTACTAAAGTTGCCACCTACTAAATACTAAAAGTTAAAGACCATTGATCTAAAAGTCACCGACCATACACTACAAAGTTATCAACTATAAACTAGAAATTTACTATACATCCACTAGTGGTTTACAAATCATGTATTACAATGTTACACGTTCTCATTGTATTTGGAGCAAGCATCATCCCTCTTCCTCTTGTGCTATTGTGAGCATTTTTGACTGATTTCACAATGATGGGTTCTACTTGGGTTGGGTTGAGAGTGATCTCCAAAGCCTACTGCTATCCGTAGCCAGTGATATTGCTTGCCCTGGATGGTGCCTTCCCGTCATCTTCATTTGCTCTCCTAATATGGAATTTTTAGTAATAATGGGATTAGGTGTAAAATACGAGGAATAGTATCATAGTGATGAATTGACCACACTACTGCGAGTAATATAAGAAACATCTAACCAAATCGTTAACCCTAGGTATGGCGGGTGAGGTCGATGGCGACGATTTAATCGGTAGTGTTGTTAGAAGTGGCGACGAGAGAAGATACCAGATTAGGATGTGCGGTGGACGGCGAGGCAGCAGAGAAGATACGGGATTAGGATGTGCGACCGACAGCGAGGTGGCGAGGTCGCTTGACCAGGTTTGACCAATTCCGACCGAGCCGTTACACCTCATAGCGTCGTGGTCCCAACCAACCAACTCAAACTCGACTTAACTAAACCGATGTCAATTACTCATCATACACAACGGATGACCTCCACATGGTCTCACACGGCCCTTGAAAAAAAAGAAGAAGAAGAAGAAGAAGAAGAAGAGGAAAAAAAAGATAGCTAAAAAAAAGAAAAAAACATTGGCCGAATTTAGGATGAGTTCTTAGTCCATAAATTCAGCTTGTGTGATTAGTTCCTTTGAGCAATCTTGTGCCTACATTCATATAATTGCAATTGGCTAGCGTCTTTCCTAGTACTTGGTGCAAAACGAGCTATCTAATCTTTAATTTCATATTGCCTCTTGTTAGCTCATTCCTTTGTTTGCATCGAGTCACATTGATCTATGTGTGTGTGTTCATATACTTCACTTAAATCTTTTGGATCAGCACTTAGGCAAAGTATTCTAACTTGGATTATTACTTAATTTACAACATCGAGAAATCAGATCGTGTAGGATAAATACTTCCTAACCAAACTCCACAAAATATCCTTTCCCGTGCAATTGTGAGTCACTTTTAAATCCGCTTGATAATCACTTGTTATTGTAGCCACCACCAAGTGTAAGTATCTTTTGGCCTCAATCCACTTCGGAAAGGTAAGAACTTTACTAGGGAGAAGAAAAAGTGAGATAGTGAACACATAATACCCATATATTTGTGGTTTTGGTGTTTCCTTGTGCTACTAACCATGTCGGTGGAGGCGATAACATGGAGAGAGGCATGGTCTGAAATTCCCGTTGACTCATTTTCAATTCCAAGCTTTGAGGGGAATTTGCGCAATGAGTTCATCGCCACTACTTGACCTTGGAGGAGCAACTCAAAGCGAGAGATCGACAATTCCACACAAGACATGCGCATTGAGATGAACCAACAAATAAATGTACATGCACCAACTTTGTGAGCGATGTGGTGCGCATCCGACCACAACAAGAAGGCGGCAAAGGTTCATCGGGTGGCATCCTCCAGCGAGACGAGGGAAGCCGGTGATGAGGACATCTCACTACATATTCATCGTCCACTCTCAAGTGTGCATGGCAAAGCTATTGATAAGGCTCGGAAGGACCTATGACAAGAGCAAGAGCTAAGTTACTTCACCAGCAGGTGCTTTTGTTCCTAGAGATTCTTCTATTACGTTAGATGAGAATAACATACTACCTAATGCAAATATGTTATGCCTTCTCAGATTTGAAGCAACAGAAGATCAAGTGGTGAAGGACCAACCTACCACGAGTCATGAGAAGGAGAGTCCAAGTGCAAGGAGCTATGATATATCTGTCTCAACAATTTCTCAATCACATGCGTTGATCAATAAGGAAAGAAGCCTGCTTGATGGGAGAGCAAAAGGGAAGAAACCCAAGGACTTTAAACAAGCTTTGGATAAGATTTACATGCCAAATTGGACTTCCCACGTGCTCAATCCAATTCAAACTGGATTCAACTCAGAATCAAATTGATTCGTTCGACAGCCCGACAGCAGCATTAAAAAGGCCATAACTTTCACAAACGGAGTCCGATTGAGGTGTTCTTGTACTATGGAAAGATAATTTGGGCTACGCAATGGATCTGGCCCACCTTGAAATTCGTCACGGATAAAAAGTTATGACCGAAACATGGTGACGGTTTAATTTTATGTTTTTCCTTTTGTGTGAGTTTGTTTCAAATACATGTAGGGATGAGTTAGAGTTGGTTTGAACCTCTTGGCCAGCCATGAGTTGGATAGGGTACTATATTGAGGGTTAGCCCCATTGTAAGGCGTACTACGCTTGAGAATAATCAATCTACTAAAGTATGTTCGAAGCATTGTTGCCTAAGTTCCATAGGGAATTAGGAGTTACTTTTCAATCAAGATCGCTCAGCCTTTCCATTGGGAATTGGGTGCACGATAGATCTTCGCTTGTGGATTCAATCAAGACTCGTGTAGTTTGGTGGATCCAAGAGTGTTCGCCCTTGCATTGGCATTGAGGATCATTGCGATTCATCAAGACCCCGTGAGTATCCATCCTACGCCGAGAAGATCAAGCACCTCAGATCATCTTGGTAGCGTGAGCGCTGTTTACTCGGTGAGGATCTTATCCCTTTAAATTTCAGTTTATTACTTGCTGTCCTATAGTCCATAAACCGAAAACATAAAAAAATCCAAACCCTAGTTTCAGCATCCGCTATTTTTTTGTGAGTTTTATTATGTCTTGATCCATTAGAAATTTTGTTTACGTGCTGATCGTTCGTGTTTATTTGCGTAGCTTAATCTTTGTGTCCAATCCAAAATTCAAGCAAAATAAATCGCTCACTGAAAGTGCGTGAACAGTCTTGTCTGATAAAGTGAGCGATCTTGCTGGACAGTGCTGCATGAAAAAAAATTCTGCTATTTTTATTTCATCAATTGAGACTAGTTGTTGAATATTGCATCTAGGGCTGCTCTTGAGTATTCTACATCTTGCTGAATATTTGTGACCTATGCAAAATCAAAGAGACAATTAAACCTAGTTCGACCCTTTGAAAAGAAGAAGAATCGAGTGTGAGTCATGCGGATTAAAAGTGTTAGCTCCCTTGCGGTTGGCTAGCGTCTCTCCTAGTACTTGGTGCAAAGCAGGCTATCTAATCTTTAATTTCAGATTGCTTCTAGTTAGCTTATTCCTTTGTTTGCATCGAGTCACATTGATCTTTATGCAGCGTTCATATACTTCACTTAAATCTTTTGGATCAGCACATAGGCAAAGTATTCTAACTTGGATTATTACTTAATTTTACAACATCGAAATCAGATCGTGTGGGATAAATACTTCTAACCAAACTCCACACAAATATCCTTTGCGGGCAATTGTGAGTCACTTTTAAATCCGCTTGATCATCACTTGTTATTATAGCCACCACCAAGTGTAAGTTTCTTTGGCCTCAATCCACTTCGGAAAGGTAAGAACTGTACTTGGGAAGAGAAAAGTGAGATAGAGTGAACTCATATTACCCATATATTTGTGGTTTTGGTTTTTTCCTTGTGCTACTAACCATGTCGGTGGAGGCGATAACATGGGAGAGGAGCATGGTCTGAATTCCCGGTGACTCGTTTTCAATTCCAAGCTTTGAGGGGAACTGCGCAATGAGTTCATCACTACTACTTGACCTTGGAGGAGCAACTCAAGGCGAGATCAACAATTCCACACAAGATATGCGCATTGAGATGAACCAACAAATGAGTGTGCTACGTGCCAACATTGTGAATGATGTGGTGCGAGCACTTCGACAACAACAACATGAGGAAGGTAGTGTTCAGCGTGGGGTGGCATCCTCCGCGAGATGAGGAAGCGGTGCTGCTCGAGGTGGCCAAGATGCACAGCAATAGCGAGACAGTGTGGTGGCAACGCCATCCGCCCACCCTTCCCCGGGAGAGGTGCGGGCGGCTTTCATGGTCCGGGAGGGCCATGGACATGGAGGCCGTGGTGGGGAGCACTTCACATTGGCGGCGGCGACTTTCCGCACCATGACGATGGCTACCACTGTAGTGTCGTTCTTTAAGAACCATCCTACGAGGAGAAATTTGGTAAGCTCAAATTTACGATGCCTTCATTTTCAGTGTACACATGAGCGAAGAATACCTCACTTAGGAGCTCAAGGTGGACAAGGTGTTCGCTTGCACAACTATTACTCAAGAGAAGAAAATCCATATGGCGGACTAGAATTCAATGATTATGCCTTGGTTTGGTGGGAGCAAATGCAAAACCAAAGGATGAGGAATAATGAGCCACCCATCACTACATGGGAAGAGATGAAGTACCATATGAGAGCAAGGTTTGTACCTACACATTACAAACGTGACCTCTTTGATAAATTGCAGAATTTGAAGCAAGGAGTTTCACAATTGAGGAGTACTACAAAGAAATGGAAATGGCTATGATAAGGGCTAATGTTTATGAACAAGAAGAGCAAACTATGTCCCGATTTCTTGCTGGTTTGCATCCTTCCATCAAGCTTAATCACAATTTCAACCCTACAACAACTTGGTGGAGTTGGTGCATCAAGCCACTAAGGCCGAGAGGCAAGTTCAACAGGACATGAAGGTTTCAAGATCATCTTCCTACACTCGACGTACAAGCACCCACAGGAGGTAAAACCACATCTCGCTTCAATTCGTTTAAAACTAATCCATCTAGTGGAAGTTTTACTCTAATACGTGCATGCCCCAAGTACCAAGAACGCCACTCCTTCTTTTCCAAAGAGAGGATCAGTCCCCCTTCATCATCTTCTGTTGGTTCTATGGCCAAGAGTAGCTCCATCCAATGCTTCAAGTGTCTTGGTCGTGGACATATGCAAAAGGATTGTCCAAATAACAAGGTAATGTTGATAACGAGAATGGAGAATATGATTCTGCTAGTGGCGAAGATGGAGAGCACCTTGCTGATTTCCTGGCGCATGAGAATGGCCATGAGGGAGAAAGCGAAGAAGAAACACATAGGGATGGGTATTGTGACCCCGAACCGGGTCCTATCCTTGTGTGCACCCTTCGGTATTGAGCGTTCAAGCAAAGCCCAACCATGAACAACGCTGCAATCTTTTCCAAACAAAAGCTCAGGTGAGTAAAGATGGTAAGTGTTGCAAAGTTATTGATGATGGGGTAGTTGTAATAACTTAGCTAGCAAAAACTTTGCACTAAACTTGGTTTGAAATAGAGAAACACCCACATCCATATCAAATTCAATGGTTAAACAATAATGGGTCTATGAATGTTGGTACCACGAGTTGATGTTAGTTTTCAGATTGGTTCTTATCGATATGTAGAATGTGATGTTGTGTCCATGGACTATGTCACTTGTTATTAGGTAGACCATGGCAATATGATCGTTCGTGATTCATGATGGAAGAACTAATCAATACAAGTTCATGTGGAATAATAAAGAAATATTGTTAAGCCCTTTAACTCCTTCTCAAATTATATATGATAACATGCAAAAGGTTGAGGTGAAAGTGGAGAGTGAGAAAGTGAAGGAGCAAAAGTGTAATTCCACAAAATGTGTTGAGAGCCATAAACTAAAACTGAGTGGAAAAGAAAGGGTGAAGGAGAAAAAAAATTAGTCATGATAGCCACCAAATCTGAATTGCGTAGAGATGAGAGATGATCCCACTTTGGAGCATTTGGTATTACTATATAAAGAAGTTTTGCTTTCTACTAATGACTTAACCTCTCTTCCTAGTGTGTGGTTCTCATGTGTTACAAGATTATGAGGATGTTTTTCGAGGACGTACCGCAAGTTTACCACCCGTTCGAGGCATCGAACATCAAATTGACTTGGTACCTGGGCTCCACTTCCCAACCGCCCGCCGTACCGCAAAATCGGAGGAGACAAAGGAAATTCAGCCACAAGTTCAAGCACTCATGGAAAAAGGGTATGTCTGCTGAAAGTCTTAGCCCTTGTAGTCGCCTCATTCTTGTTCCTAAGAAAGATGGTACATGGAGAATGTAGACTCCAGAGCAATCAGTATCAGCACCATTCGTTATCGTCATCCTATTCCTAGGTTAGATGATTTGCTTGATGAATTGAGTGGCTCTACTATCTTTTCTAAGATTGATTTGCGTGCGGATATCATCAAATTCGAATGAAACATGGTGATGAGTGGAAGACAGCCTTTAAAACAAAATTTGGGTTGTATGAATGGTTAGTGATGCCTTTTGGTTTATCTAATGCCCTAGTACATTCATGCGATTAATGAACCATGTTTTGAGACACTTCATTGGAAAATTTGTGGTAGTCTATTTTGATGACATTTTGATATATAGCCACTCATTGCAAGAACACGTTGAACACATTAGACAAGTGCTACAAGTGCTAAGAACCGAACAATTGTATGCTAATCTTGAGAAGTGTACTTTTGCACAAACAAAGTGGTGTTCTTAGGCTATGTTGTTTCAGCTCAAGGAATTGAAGTAGATGAATCTAAAATTGAAGTTATTCGAAATTGGTCTACTCCTCAATGTTAGTCAAATTCGTAGCTTTCATGGACTTGCTAGTTTTACCGCCGATTCAGTAAAGATTTTAGTACCATTGCTGCTCCATTAAATGAATTAACTAAAAAGGAGTCACTTTTGGTGGGGAGAAAAACAAGATAAAGCTTTTGCTGAATTGAAGAAATGTTTAATCAGCACCATTGCTTGTTTTACCGATTTCACTAAAACCTTTGAGATTGAATGTGATGCTAGTGGAATAGGTATTGGTGGTGTTTTGATGCAAGAAAGAAAACCTGTTGTATATTTGTTGAGAAACTTCATGGTGCACAATTAAATTATCCTGCTTTATGACAAAGAATTGTATGCTCTTGTCGGCGCATAGAGACTTGGCAACATTATCTTTGGCCTAAAGAATTTGTCATTCATTCTGATCATGAAGCTTTGAAATATTTGAAAGGTCAAGCTAAACTGAACCAGTAGACATGCTATGTGGGTTGAATTCATTGAGACTTTTCCATACGTTGTTAAATACAAGAAAGGTAAGGAAAATGTGGTAGCTGATGCATTGTCTAGGAAACATGTGCTTTTCACTCAATTGGAAGTAAAGGTTCGAGGCTAGAAAGTTTGAAAGATTTATATGCTTCGATCACGACTTTTCAGCACCATATTCTAATTGCAAAGATGGGAAAGGGTGTGGATAAGTTTCATGTTCATGATGGTTTTCTCTTCGTGATGAACAAACTATGCATTCGAGTCTTACAATGCGCTTGTTACATTGCAGGAGTCTCATGCGCGGAGGATTGATGGGTCACTTTGGAAGAGAGAAGACGACATGATGTTAGCTGATCATTTCTATTGGCCTAAGATGAGGCGACATGTCGAGAGGTTTGTTCAACGATGCGTGGCGCGCCATAAAGCCAAGTCAAAGCTCAATCCACATGGTTTGTATACTCCACTTCAGTTCCCTAGCACTCCTTGGGAAGATAGTATGGATTTTGTTTTAGGGTTGCCTAGAACCAAGAGGGGAGGATTACGTGTTTGTTGTTGTGGATAGGTTTTCTAAAATAGCTCATTTTATTCCACATCATAAGAAGCGGCGATAGCCGTCATGTAGCTGACTTGTTTTTCGTGGAAATTGTGAGACGCATGGCATGCCAAGAACCATTGTATCTCGATCGAGATGTCAAATTTATGAGCTACTTTTTGGAAGACTTTGTGGGCCAAACTTGGGACAAAGTTGCTCTTTCGACAACTTGTCATCCACAAACCGATGGACAAGCAGAGGTCGTGGAACCGTACACTCTCAATGCTGCTGGACAATGATAAAAAGAATTTAAAAGAGTGGGAAGATTGCCTACCACATGTTGAATTTGCATATAATCGGGTGGTGCATTCTACCACTCAACTATATCCATTTGAGGTGGTGTGGTGGTTTCAAACCGATCACACCACTTGACTTGATGCCACTTCCATTACAAGAGCGTACAAATATGGAGGCTTCTAAGCGTGCTGATTTTGTGAAAAAGCTCCATGAAAAGACTAAAGTGGTGATTGAAAAGAAGGTACGCGTGCTTATGCTTCTAAGGCTAACAAGACTAGAAAGAAAATGCTATTTGAACCAGGTGATCTAGTATGGGTACACTTTCGCAAAGAACGCTTTCCAGAGAAGCGTAAATCAAAATTGATGCCCCGTGGTGATGGTCCTTTTAAAGTGCTTGCCAAGATCAATGATAATGCATACAAGATAGAGCTTCAGTGAGGCGATTATGGGGTGAGCACTACTTTCAATGTTGCTGATTTATCACCGTTCTTTGGACAAGATGGCGCAGTGGGGCGGACTACCTTTTCAAGAGGGGGAGGATGATGAGGACATCTCTACTTCATATTCATCGTCACTTCAAGTGTGCATGGCAAAGCTATTGATAAGGCTCTGGAAGGACCTATGACAAGAGCAAGAGCTAAGCTACTTCACCAGCGGTGCTTTTGTCCCTTAGAGATTCTTCTATTACGTTAGATGAGAATAACATACTACCTAATGCAAATATGTTATGCCTTCTCAGATTTGAAGCAATGAAGATCAAGTGGAGAAGGACCAACCTACCACGAGTCATGAGAAGGAGAGTCCAAGCGGCAAGGAGCTATGATATATATGTCCAACAATTTCTCAATCATGCAGCCCATGCGGTTGATCAAGAAGGAAAGAAGCCCGTTTGATGGGAGAGCAAAAGGAAGAAACCCAAGGACTTAAACTACAAGTTTTGGATAAGATTTACATGCCAAATTCGGACTTCCACGTGCTCAATCCAATTCAAACTCGGATTCAACTCAGAATTAAATTCGGATTCGGTTCGGGACAGCCTGACAGGCAGTTACTAAAAAGGCCATAACTCTTCACAAGCGGTGTCCGATTCAGGTGTTCTTGTACTCGTTGGAAAGATAATTTCAAGGGCTACGCAATGGATCTGGCCCCACCTTCAAATTCGTCACGGATAAAAAGTTATGACCGAAACATGGTGACGGTTTAATTTTAGGTTTTTCCTTTTGTGTGAGTTTGTTTCCAAATACATGTAGGGATGAGTTAGAGTTGGTTTAGAACCTCTTGGCCAGCCATGAGGTGGATAGGGTACTATATATTGAGGGTTAGACCCCCATTGTAAGGCAGACCACGTTTGAGAATAATCAATCTACTAAAGTATGTAGGAGTTTAGCATTGTTGCCTAAGTTCCATAGGAGTTAGGAGTTATTTTCTTCAATCAAGATCTTTCACCCTTTCCATTGGGAATTGGGTGCACGATAGATCTCTAAGCGGTGGCTCGTGAAATGAACACGAGTGTGTTTGGCGGATGAAAGTGTTAGTCCCTTGCATTGGCATTGGAGGATCATTACGATTCATCAAGACTCCCGTGAGTATCCATCCTACGTCGAGAAGATCGGGCGACCGGTAGATCACTAAACCTCCAACTTATCTCGGCCAATTTCCGCCTCTACATCGAACGATTCAAAATTTATAACTTGTGGTACAGAAGTCCAATGGGGCATTCTCGCATTTCTGGAAGATAATTAAATTATATAACTAAACCTAGTTGGGGAGCCTCCCAGATTCCGCCGCTTTTACACAATGCCGTTTTCTAAAACATCAACAATCCCGACGGGCTCTCTCGACAGCGCACTAAAAACATCATAACTTCCACCCCAAAAGTCAAAATTTCGATTTTTTGACCTTTCTAGAAAGCTAGGAAAATTATCTACAACTTTCCTAATATGAAGATCTTCTGATTAGCCCGTTTTACCATCGCCTAAATCAATCTATCGAAACTCCGTCTGGATTTCCATCTCTGCTAACAGTTCCACTAGAAAAATCATAACTTTTGCTACAGTGAGTCTCGAATGACGCGTTCTAGGACTTTATAGAAAGATAATTTCGTCCTCTACAATTCTCTAGGAGAGGTCCGCACCTGATTCCCCATGGATCTATCCCAAAACAGCCATCTAACACGGCCTATCCTAGCAGTCCAGATTTACGACATTGCTAGCACAACTAATTTATTAATCTAATTGGGGAAAACAGGGATTACCCTTGAAGAATCGACAAAGAACACGATGAACACCTCACGAAATCCTCCTCCTCTCTCTTTCTCCTTTTCTCCTCTTGATCTTCCTTCCTTCGGATCCAATCCTTGCACGAAAGGATCTCCTCCTCTTCTTGACTTCCTTGCCAACAATGGAGAGGAGTGGAGGGAGGGAGGGGATCAGTGGAGGTGGCGGCGATAGGAGAGAGAGGGGTAGCGGCTGCATGGGGAGGAGGGGAGCGGGCGCAAAGGCAAAGAGTGAAGAGAAGGGCGGCTGGGGTAGGGAGGGTGGCGCCCTCCCCTTGGGCAGATCTTCCTACACAGGCCAAGGCCCGAGCCCAAGTTGTCCTAAATTTTCGGAAAAACCACTCAAAGAATTACTATTTTATTCTTTCCTTAAGGTCCCTCTCTTTATTAAATTGTTTAGCGATAAATATCTTCCGGGATATTACATTCTACCTCTTTAAACGAATTAGACCTCGAATTCTTCCTGCCATAACTAAGGATTTATCACAAATAAGCCGATAGCACTAGGGGTCCCGATCTTTCGATGAGAGTGGTAGATTCTGATTGGGGAAGGAGATGGCGTTGACGACATCCGACTACAACCATCCAGGGACGTTGCGCCTTAGCTCACACATACACCAACCAGAGATTGTTCTGACCTTGCCGTAGCCGATCAACTCTAACTGACGAGGGTTCTTGTTCACGCAAGCAATCGATTAACAAGCAAGAACAAGATGAACAGTGAACTCAATTGCAAATAACGATCTAAGATTCAATCAAAACAGAAACAAGCGTGGGGTCGAAGACAAGTGGCTCGGCGGTCCAGCCGACAGCAGTAGTACAAGGCAAAGCGAAGCAAAGCTAACTTAGTCTAAACAAAACCCAAACCCTAGAAGAGGGTGCGGTTGACTATTTAAGGGCCACGGAAGGTGGAGGGTCGGCCAAAACACTAGGAAGCCAAAAGGACTCAATTACAAGGCCCAAGGCCCACTTTGACTCGGACTGGAAAAGTGACGTGACTTGTTTTGCAGTTTCTGACCGACTCGGATGGAATTTGGAGGTGAGGCCGGATCCATCTGAAAGTAGACTTCAAGAGCTTTCCAACAGTACTCACGGGCCCGAGCAGCCTTCTGGATCAAAAGTTATGGCTGCTTGAAGTAGACGCTGTCAAAAAGGCCGAATCCGAGTGAAACATGTGAGCAGGACTTGGTTTGCACTTGATTGTTCCACTATACTATGAGCTCATGTGGTTCTTCCCTATGGTTCCTAAGGACAATTAAATCATCACAAGAATTAAGTAGTATTCCATTCTTTGAAACATTTGTATGCAAACTTAGGAGCGCATTCACACGATGGTTAAGTTGGCGTGCTCGCGCTCTAGTCATTGGTCCTTGTATCATAGTTTCAGTTTGATGTGGAGTCGGCATGGTTGTATGCATGGAAAGGATGTCCTCATCATCCTCCCTTCTTGCATTTGAGTCGTCATGCGACTCAAGCTCATCTTCTTCTCCTAAGTATGGCTTCAAATCCGCAATATTAAATGTGGGACTAACCCCAAAATCTGCAGGCAACTCAAGTTTATGCATGCATTATCATTAATCTTTTCCAACACTTTGAAAGGACCATCAGCTCTAGGCATCAACTAGACCTCCTCAATTCAGAAATCTCTCTTTCTCAAATGCAACCAAACTAAATCACCCTATTGAAAAGTTAAATGCCTCCTTCCTTTACTACCAGCAAGTTTATATTTAGCATTCTATACGTTCAATATTTTCTTTGGTTGTCTCATGCAGTTTCAACATCAAGTCGACCTGCTTAGCATCAAAATTTAACTTCTCCGAAGATGGAAGTGGTAGCAAATCAATAGAAGCACGAGGCACAAAGCCATAGACAATCTCAAAGGGCACAACTTTGTAGTAGAATGCAATGAACGATTATAAGCAAATTCAATATGAGGCAAGCATTCTTCCCACATTTTAATGTTCTTTTTCAAACAGCCCTAAGCATGGTAGATAACGTTTCTATTCACAACTTCAGTTTGCCCATCGGTTTGGGGATGATATGTCGTCGAAAATAACAGCTTAGTCCCCAATTTAGCCCATAAAGTTCTCAAAAATGGCTAAGGAATTTAGTGTCACGATCGGAACTATTGTATTTGGCACACCATGCAAGCGAACAACTTCACGAAAGAACAAATCAGCAACAATATTGTAGCATCATCACTTTTATGACATGGTATGAAGCGGGCCATCTTAGAAAATCTATCCACAATAACAAATATGCTATCCTCCCTTCTTTGTCCTAGGCAGTCCTAAAACAAAGTCCATAGAAATATCTTCCCAAGGCACACTAGGAACAGGTGAGGCATATACAAAGTGAGAGGATTAAGTCGTGACTTAGCCTTTTGACACGTGGTGCAGCGAGCAACAAAGCGTTCCACATCACGTCTCATCTTGACCAAAAATGACTAGAAAGTATGTCTTCCGTCTTTCCTCCAAATGGCATCCCATTCCATGGCTCCTAACCAACAACAAACGAACAGTTTAAAGTGAATTCCCAATTTAGTTTGTTACCCAACACAAATCCAACTTTAGAGAAAAATAACCACTTTTCCTCGCATTCACAAACCCTAAAATCATATCAATGGAAATTTAATTGTCCTTAAGTTTCCAATCCAAAATTTTTTGGAATAAAATTGAAAGCATGGTAAAACTCAGACAATGCATTTCGAATTAAATTCTCCTTTTTTGGTTTTATGGACATAGGGAAAGACCGAATTCAAATTTCATCCTGGTTCAATTTGCCTTGACTTTAATTGCTTTAAAGACTCCATGATTCAAAGAATGACAAGGGCCATAAAAATTCCAATGTTTAAAGGTTTCGAACTAGAAAGATATAATTCCCTTATTCATTAAGAAGAATATTTCAATTTAACTCAATTTTTCACTTTAAAGTTTAAGGCCATGGTTTATTTTGCAACAACACCACCCAATTAATTCCCTGATCCTTCTTGCTCAAAATCTTACTTTAAAATAAGTTGGAGAATGGGATTGTTAAACTTTCTTTCAATGTGGAAAGGGCCTTCCGTGCATTAATTTAAAGCCACCCCTTTAGTGAGCCATTCTTGCAAGGTCAAATCCTTCACAAAACGGATAAGAACCAAAGCCAAAAACTCCACCTTCGGACCTTTAATTGGCCAATGATTGAACCTTGGTTGTAATTTGGGGTTTGGGTTCAACATAAGAAAAGGAGCTCACCAAATTGTTGCACTCCTCCAAATTAAACCGCATTACGTCCTCAAAACCACGTTTGGAAAAGGTGTTCCCTATTTGTCCGCTTATTTTACATCAAAAAGCCACTACTTTACCATGAAAACACGCAAATGCTCTTTTCTTGTCCTTATGATTGGTTACCAAATGCATATACCCTCATCAAACCAACTTAGTTTAAAATCTTTTCCCATTCATCTCCAATTTCAAAACCGTTTGGGGACCCACCTCAAATCCAACCTTTGGGCAATTGAGCCATTAATTATCCTTCTCTCCTAGGAATAGGGACGAAATCTTAATGGTTGGTTTTTGTTGCTCAGCCCAATGCCAAATGAGCCTCTTTCTTAGGAAAAATTCTTGAAAGGGCCAAGGACTTGAGACCAAATGTTTTCAAGATTTCTGAACTTGCCTGTTCTCCTATTTCTTCCGGTTTCCAGAAGATGAATGGGAAAGAATTCCCCAAAATCCAATTCATTCAAACCACCTAAACCTGCCGGGCCCCGCTTTAAAGCACCAACGCAAAGATTAGTGGCAATCTTAAAAATTCCTCCGAATTGTAAATTGTTTGCAAAGTAACAAATAGCAAATTGAAGGGAACAAATCCAGCTCAGATCTTAGACCCTTGGTGGAAGAAAAAGGATTTTTCAAAATTCATTTCCACCAATAGAAAACAAGAATTTAGAGCCCTCCTTTTGTTTTCAATGCTTGCAACAAATCTGATTTCACCCTATTAAGCTCCTGGTTTTTTTCCTCAAAATTTGGAAATAGTGAACTTAATTTAACCAATTTTCTTTCATTCCAGAATATTGGTTTGGTCTTACCCCATCATTAATCTTTACATATTGCCACCGGTCCACCTACGCTAGAACAGTTGCATAGGTACCTGATTTACAACATCTATTAAGACCAAAATTCCAAAATTTACTCTCCACGGACCTTTCCTTTGCGCTGTTTTTGAACCTTGAATTGGAAGGTTGTGGGTGAATTTTGTTCCGCAGCTTTCCCATTTGGGCTCAAAGGTTGTTGAGCCCTATCCAATTTCCCGGCAGCGCTCCTTCCGACCATTTGTTTGGGAAAAAAGGATTACGCTGTTTTGCTCCCCTCTCAATTGTTAAACAATCCACACCCCTGCACATAGGCTCTCAAGCTTCGCATTTCAAAGACCAATTCTCTTTTTTGCTCCTCCCCTACCGGATTGGTACCCAACTAGCTATGTATCCAATCCAAAATAGCTTAAGAAACCACATTATCCGCAATTAAAACACGCTTGGTGGGCCTACTCCTCACAGGCCAACCCTTGCAAAAGAAGAACCCGTCGTCCTTAGTTGCAACGGAGGAGCTCGAAAAGGCTGCGTCCTTTGTGCTTGGAATCCCGAGAAGGGCCAATTTTGAGAAATTGAAAACGTTTCCTGCTTTGCGTTTGAGGAAAGAATTGGGGTTGGCTTGAGTGCGTATGGAGGTTGGACCAAAATTGTTTCCGACTCCGTTTCCTAGTGCTTGCCGTCTCTCCATTTTTCTTTCCTTTTTTCAACAAGTGAAAACGGTTGGATAGATTATTTCCTTTAAGCCAAAATTACCAATTCCGATTAAACCAACCTCCTTCTTCCTTCTTCAGCTTCTCTAATACAACGGTGGTTCCAAAACTTGAAAATAAACCTAAAGGAACTAACCTTGCCCAAAGGCACATGAACAAAATCAACCAAAATATGAGGGAAAAACTAAGGCTCGATTGTTTTTTTAATGATCCCAATTGGTTTGGTATGGTAAAATTCAAAACAATTAAACTCCACCAAATTGAAATCGAACCAACAGTAGCACCCTAACCCTTTTGGGTTTTCGTTGGGGAAGGGAATGACGGACACCGACTACAACCATCCAAGGATTGCCCTAGCGATCGATACACCAACCGAGATTGTTCGTGACCTTGCCTGCCCGATCAACCTAACCACGAGGGTTCTTGTTCCCAAGCAATCGAAACAAGCAAGAACAAGATGAACAGAACTCAATTGCAAATAACGATCTAAGATTCAATCGAAAACAGAAACAAACTGGGGTTCAAGACAGTATTCAAGGTCAGCCACGAAAGTACAAGGCAAAGTAGCAAAAGCTAACTTAGTCTAAACAAAACCCAAACCCTAGAAGAGGGTGCCTGACTATTTAAGGGCCACGGAAGGTGGAGGGCCAAAACACTAGGAAGCCAAAAGGACTCGAATTACAAGGCCCAAGGCCCACTTTGACTCGGACCGAAAAGTGACGTGACTTGTTTTGCAGTTTCTGACCGACTCGGATGGAATTTGGAGGTGAGGCGGATCCATCTGAAAGTAGACTTCAAGGCTTTCCAACGAGTACCACCCCCGAGTAGCCTTCTGGATCAAAAGTTATGGTGTTTGAAGTAGACTGTCAAAAGGCCGAATCCGAGTCAAACATGTGAACAGGACTTGGTTTGCACTTGATTGTTCCACTTCTATACTTGAGCTCATGTGGTTCTTCCCCATGGTTCCTAAGGACAATTAAATCATCACAAGAATTAAGTAGTATTCCATTCTTTGAAACATTTGTATGCAAACTTAGGAACGATTCACCGATGGTTAAGTTGACGTTCCGCCTAGTCATTGGTCCTTGTATCATAGTTTCAGTTTGATGTGGAGTCGGCATGGTTGTATGCATGGAAAGGATGTCCTCATCATAAACTTGATCATATTAGCGCACATGTTGTGAGTAATTCTCATGCATGGACCCATTTCCCAAGTTGCCTCTCTCTGCTTTTGCACCAAAGCACCATGACGCATTTTTAAATTTTGTTTCTAAATGCTTGCACCGCGATAAATTCTAGAAGATCCAAGTGGTATGCCAACTTCCCGATCCTTGCTCCTCACATCCTGATAACTTTTCACCGCCCTGGCAGCCCAAGAGCGCCTCACCAAGGCCACTCCCACTTACCCCAAAAACACTTCAATGGTGCAACTTTAATTCTTGAATGGTAGTTGGTCTTACTCGTTGGTCAAGTTTAACGAAACCCACACTCCGATCTTTCAAGTTCTCTCTCGATATTGGGGCGCATAAAGGCCGAGTACCCACACTAGGACCCAAGGTGGTCCTAGTGATACACGAACCCCAAAACTTGCAACCAATGTAGCGATTGAATATACCCGGTGACCATTCCCTTTGGTATCAACCTCACCACACATGTAACTCTTACCCCAACTATCAATCGATCTTTTCCTTAACAAGGAGCACCTCCTTTAACCCTGATGCACAACAGAGTTCAAAGTAAACCAACTCTTTATGTACAAAGTTCAACTGAAAATAAAGAATTTCATCGAACTACACATCACAACCTCACCAAACGGGTCAAATCAAAAGAACAGAAATGAGGATTCAATACGAAACATCTCCACCTTCAAGTAGGTAGTTTGCAACAAACAACATATAAGTCTAAGGAGAATCATTCAAATGTCAAGTTTCCATCCTTTATATATACATATATATTTTTTCTAAAAGTGGACTCTTTTGGTCCACAAGATTCCAAATCATCACACACTAATCGACTCAGCTTCTCTTAATTGGCAACATCAACTCTATGCTCAAACCGAGTGCATCCACCACGCCATGCAGAATGACTCTACTATTCTCACAATAACATGCTCTAGTCAACCCTCTATCCACATGTTACTTTAATGCATGACTTCAAATGCACCTCATCATTAGTTTCACCCACAAACTCTTCACCACAATTCTCTAAGGATAAACAATCATGGGATTCTCAGCCCACATACTCATTTATTACACCCAAAGGATACTATCATGGTTCATCACACTATTTAGAATCCACCCATCCCACTATTCTCACACAACATCATTAGCCACTCAAGTCCTAGCATAGATCATCAAACCAAAATTTTTCCATCTCCACTGCTCTTATTCGGTGACTAGAATCTCTTCACAATCAAGCATGCTCAATCATTAACAACTATATAAAAACTTATTCTCAACCTGATTATCTATAGGAAGATTCTAATCTCCGGAGGGTTATCACTGAATCCAAGTCATACATAGCACAATTTCAACAATTTCTACTATCCCAAAATTCTACAATAAATCCGACTTGTTTGCAATTATAATCTCATTACTATACCATCATAATCCTCCTACTAACCCCTACAAGTACCCAATCGCGATACTCTAATAATTCTAATGTTCCACACAAGCGATTTAACACTCTTGAATCACAATTTACTAGTTGCAACAGTATAACTAGTTAGCTCCAAAGGCAACATCTTCTTTAAATCAAATCCTCAACAGAATTATTTGACAGAATCAATTTATCACCCAAGAATCTCAAGCAACTTGACACCCACAATCTCACCCAAACCAATCACATACAATCACAACCACCGGCTACCATACATATCCTAAAAGGGCTTGCAAACCAAATCGCTTATCCCTTTCTTAGATAGATAAAAGAAGTAAATCTCAAGACATGGGAAAAAGCTACCAATCGTAATACACTGCAGACCAAGAGAAGTAGTAATGATCTTAAAATACAAAACATAAGATCACAGTTGAAGGCACATGCCCTCAATAAATAGAAATATCCAATATCAACCAATAAGAATAATAAACATTGTCATTTTAAACTCAAGAAACTCTTATGCGTTGAAGATAAGTCGTCAGCACACCTATAGAAGTTACACAACCCTGACTCCATCCTCAAATACTTTTACTACAATCTTACTAAAGAGGAACGATTTTCTTCGATTACAATATTACTTTATCAATTCCAGCAAAAGAGATTTGAAGGCCACAACTCATGAATCTTTTAAGAACTAATATAACTTCTCAACGATTAGTTTGCTCAAAACAATTTTCAGCTTCCACCCAAGTCATGAGGTTCTAGAAGGTTAATGATTTAAATCCCAAAACTTTTGGTTAAAATACAATCATGGAAGTTATCAAATTCTTTTATTTATTGAACATTCAGCATTTCATCGAACCACATACTAATAATCATACTAACATCACAGCAGTAGTACACCTAACACGAATCATCATATCATCATATTTTTTATAACTTTTCCAAAAGGGACGTGATTAATTCACCGCATCATGTTTCTAATATCTAAACAAGATGCAACTACTTGATCTAGGAAAAGCCTATGTACAAGTCACACATATTAGAACAAAGCTCTTAAACAAGATGATACTAGAACAGGGTATTATTGCAGAACATGCTAGTATAAATCTCTCATTAAGTTTCATATATTCAATTCTTTTGATGCTCAACTCTAATTTAGCTCAAATTGTTGGCATGGTAGTCATTCTAGCAATAGTTGATTATTATTTTATCATAACAACATTTAGGATCTAACTCGCTTATAACCACAAAACAAATCATGAGCATAGATTTAATATCCTACCTCACGCTCGGAAAATAGAACGAAATAACTTTAAACTTCAATAATACCAGCTTTGTAAGGCAAAATTCTACAAGTCAATACATCAACCTTCATCTTTTTCTTTATACATATTTCAACAATTTAGCATGGTGCAGGATAGATGATTCTAGCAATTGAACAAGCTCATATAGTATCTAAATAAATGACAGATTAAAGGTTAATATTACCAAGGCAATATTCCAACACCTTCTTCTTAATAATTCAGTTAGCATTAATCAATTAAAGACAAACATAATTCAATTTATCCAACATGATAGAAATTTAATCAATCATTGTAATTCTTTTGCACCCTCCTCAATAACTACATGGGTTCCAAATCATGTTTAGGCAATTCTTAATCACAGTTCTTTAATGAACTATTACAAGGCAATATCAAAATTCATCAACTACACCTCCAAGGATGCTGGTTGAAATTAATTATAACCACGCTAATTTCTCCAACTTGACAACCCATACCTACGAATTAGTTTATATGATTACCACCTTCCACTTAAGCATAGCAAACGCTACAAAGGGTTTTAATACACCTTTCCAAGGAAAGAGGAATTAAACTTCAGCACACGAAATAATCCAAAGAAATCTATTGATCCAAAGCTTTCCTATGTTAACAAGTTTACAACATATAAACCTTCATTATTAGACATACAAGCTTAATAAACAAGACATGTTTCACAACATGACACAACTCCCACCTAAGGGACCAACCGCAAATCAACAATGTTCCTAAATAGCAAAAAAGCGTCTCAACAGCTTGAAATACAATAATTGTTTCAAAGAACATATAGAGACCAAATGAAAACCCTCAAATGAAATGAATCACGATCCTTAAGATAAATTCATCCTCCACAACAGGATGAGAATTGACTCAATTCAACTCAAGGAATAGAGAAATTTTTCTAAAGAATTTATTTCTAACCTTTGAAATTAGTTTACCCTAGGAAAGATCTCTCACCAATTGACCACCAGAGAATGATATAATCTCATTAAGCTTCTACGCATCATCAAGCGATCTCCACATACAAATACCATAGTCAAATCATGGGCACTCAAAAGATCATCTCATAATAAGTACAAAGTCAACCATTAGGTACATATTCAATTATGATAATTTACTTGAAACGTAGATGCAATGCAAACCCCATTCCCACCTCCATACGTTTAAGTGTTAAATCTATATTTCATTAACCACTTTAATCATGTAGTAGCCCGCCTCGACACTAACTATAACACCCCAACCAAAAATATGGCCTAGAATTTTACTAAACTAACAACATAACCAAGTTAAACCAATTGTATTCTACAAAATTTTGGCAGAGTTTCCTTTGTTGTTTGTCTCTAAACCGAGGGTCTCACAAGTATAGTCAAAAGATATAACTAAACGCACTCAATGTAATCTAAACCAAGCAAAATGCTTATCAAACTTAATTAAAGCCCGAAGCAATATAAAAGGTTTCTAATCCATTATTACATTTTTAAACCTGATAGAGATAATCAAATACCACATATGCTAGTCAACAATATTATTTAAGATTCTCTAGTTCTTCCATGGTGAATAATTCGGCAAGTGCAACCATACTAGTCCTTTACTCCTATGCATGCTGATTTCATAAACAATGTTAACTCACAATATACATCAATCATATTTATCCATCAATCTGCAACAAGATCAAAACTTTATCTCTTCTTCAGATTACGAGAATGGAGTGCATCCCACAATGCACACCCATGCTTGTACCATCTTGGGGACCAATTCCAACTCCAGTGGGGACCGCCCCATGAATAACATGACGGGGACTCCCTGGTCATCTCGTGACCAAGACTTCAATATAAAGAT
This sequence comes from Bonia amplexicaulis, assembly GCA_036346245.1. Classification (NCBI taxonomy): domain Eukaryota; kingdom Viridiplantae; phylum Streptophyta; class Magnoliopsida; order Poales; family Poaceae; genus Bonia; species Bonia amplexicaulis. The sequence goes on along the minus strand of JAYGGG010000485.1, from coordinate 22,784 downwards.
GATGCAATATGTGAATGTCTCAATAAATAAAACTTGTATTCACCATATCTATGCATCATAAATTCTCATAAACAACCCCCAAACTACCATAAGGAGGACGATTCCGGTTGCACCTTTCCGCCCTCGCCTCCCGGGCAAGTATAATGATGGTTGAAATTTAATAGTGTGGTTTTTGATGAATGATGGTTTGTGGATGTTTGATCTATATTATGAGTATATGTGATCTTGATTATGATAATGATATGTTGGTACCGCTATGGTTGTTTGCAATTGAAGTTGTTTATGAGAATTTATGATGCATAGATATGGTGAATGCAAGTTTTATTCATTGAGACATTCACATATATGCATCATGCCGATATATTGAACTCTTGGTCACGAGATGACCAGCCGAGGTCCCCGTCATGTTGATGTCATGACGGGTTAAAGGTCCCCATACTGTGGAGTATGGGTAATTGGTCCCGTAAGATGGATGCATGGGTGTGCATTGACGGATGCACACCGCACACGAAAATACGAAAGAGAAGAGATAAAGAGATTTTTATCATAATGCATAGCATGGTTCATTATATGAATGATGGATAAATTTGTGAGATGATGTTCATGGTTGTTCTTGTTATTACTTATTATATTTGCTGAGTCTTTGACTCACTCTTGCTTTTTTGTTGTTTGTTTTAGGTACTTCATGAGATCGGCATGCATGGGGATAAAGAAGGAATAGTTTTGTTGCATTGCACGTTCTATCCATCATGGAAGAAATAGAGAACTTTAAACACTATTTGTTGATTAGCTCAAGTGGTATTTGATTAATGATTATCAGGTTTAAAATGTAATAAAGGATTAGAACTTTTATATTGCTTTCGCTTTATTTAAGTATTATAGATATGAGTGTGAAGGTAATCATATTATAGGTTTGCTTAGGATTGATTATATTGCTTTCCGTTAATTATAACCTTGATTATATTTGTGAGAACTTCAGTTTTAGACAACAAACAAAGGAGACTCTGCCGAAATTTTGTAGAATGCAATTGGTTTAGCTTTGTTATGTTGTTAGTTTAGTAACATTCTAGGCCATATTTTGGCTGGGGTGTTACAAATGATGTCCTCATCATCCTCCAAAGGGAAAATGCATTTTGGTTTCCATCACCATTCTCTTGGATTCTTCCTCTTTGATCAAGCTCTCCTGCTCTCATATTCTTCTTCCTTTTCAAATCTAATAATACATAGAGCATACGCATTAGGTAGCGTAAGTTCTCATGTAAATTATCCTTAACTCATCAGAGAGGATTCACTGTTCATTCGGTATTTTAGCTCTATCTTTTGTGATTGATCCAATGGAAGTTTTGATTTGGAAAAACTATTGCTTGCATGCTTCAGTTATACTTGATGAAGGGTAAATGGGTTAGTGCTAGGTTATCCGATCATCCTCCCTTCTTCAAGAAAATCCGCCCCGCTTTTGATAATCTGAAAGTGCATTAAGCAACAAGAAGAAAGTATATGTATGGTATATGTATTTGTCATCCGTTTTTATTCCTTTTATTTTGCAAACCAATTAGCACAACAATTTTCGTAAGCATATATATCAATTCAGCACATATAATATCCATATCATATCAAATTCAGCACATTCCTCTTACATTGAGAAAAGTCGCCTCGACTTTTGTAACTCTATATAAGTTAGTAGTGGACATCACCATATCAAATTGTTCTATTATGGGTGAGAACATTTTAGTTTCATCCATGCTTTAACTGTACTACCTGATTACTTAAGCATGGCTTGAAAATAGCTTGTCCAAAACATGCAAATTTATTTCAGCAAGCTTGTCACATGTGATGCATATTCGATAAATATGAAATTTCTTATCTGCATCATAATCTCCAATCAAATTAAATTTGTATTGGTACTTGTTGGATCTTGGCAAATATTTCAAGGATGTTATTTCGAAACTTTTGCAATTATTCTATCAAGCTCAATAGGTTGATCAAACATGATATAATATAATGAGTCAACGGGGATATTCTATTAAGCACTTCCTTATGAGTAACTAGTTTTACATGATGAAAATTATTTGCAATTAAATTATCACGTGGTTCAATCAAATCAGCATATGTAATTGCACATGGTTTAATTGCAGCAAAAATATACTCACTCTTGCTTACCTTTGTAAGCTTCTCATTCAAATAATCATCACCTTTATTACCATTTTCGATCTCGTCAGAAGATGTAGGTGATATAGGTTGTGTTTCTTCATGATGTAACCATGAGGCATCCAGCATCCCTTCTCCATCTCGTGTCTATTTGCTCAACCTTCTTTTCATCTAGTGTTGGTTCTTTAGCATTCAACTCCATGACTTCATTATTAACCTGCATACCAAGACAAATACAACTAGAAGTAGAGATTAAGTTGTTAGTTTTAGGAATAATCGTAACACCCCAGCCAAACAATGACCCGAATGCTACCAAACTAATAACCTAACCAGGACAAACTAAGTACGTCTTATAAAATTTCGGCATAACCTCCTTTGTATATTGTCTAATTCAGAGGTTCCAACAAGTATATTCAGTGGATATAATGAAAAGTGAGCAATATAATCAATCCTAAGCAAAACTGGCTATAATACTTAAATAAAGAGCGGAAGCAATATAAAAAATTCTAATCCTTTATTACATTTTAAACCTGTTAATCATTAAGCAAATACCACTTGAGCTAATCAACAAATAATGTTTAAAGTTCTCTATTTCTTCCATGGTGGATAGAACGCAAGTGCAACAAAACTAATCCTTCTTTATCCCCAAGCATACCGATCTCATGGAGGTACCTAAACAAACAAGAAACAACAACAACAAGAGTGAGTCCAAAGACTGAGCAAATATAATAAGTAGTAACAAGAGCAACCATGAACATCATTTCATAAATTTATCCATCAATCATATAAATAACCATGCTATGCATTATGATCAAAAATCTCTTTATCTCTTTTCTTTGCATTTTACTGAATGCGAGTGTGCATCCGTCAATGCACACCCTTGCCTGTACTATCCGTATAGGGACCAATTGCCCATACTCCACAAGTATGGGGATTTTAGCCCGTCATGTCATCCACATGACGGGACCTCTGCTTGATCATCTCGTGACCAAGACTTCAACAAATCAGATGATGCATATGCGTGAATGTCTCAATGAACAAAGGTTGCATTCACAATATCTATGCATCATAAATTCTCACGAATACCTTCAATTTCAATCGACCATAAACAATACCAACATATCATTATCATAATCAAGATCACAAATACTCATAATTTAGAACAATCATCATCAAAGCATCAATCATCCACACACACTATCGCTTTAAAACCACAGTTATACTTGCCTTAACCACGAGAAACGGGACGAGCGGTAAGGTGCGCCCGGATCCGTCCTCCTCCTGAACAATAATTATAATAATTGCTAAGACAACAGTAGCGGTCTTTAGATAAAATAACACCCCCAAACTAAACCAACACGCTTATCTAGACTTAATCCCCAATTTTCTTTCGGCCAATCTTCGCACTTTACGACATACATTCAAAAATTCATAACTTTTGATACAGAGGTCCAATAGGGTGTTCTCATATTCTTTGGAAATATAATTAAATTATCAAACCAAACCTATTTGGTGAGCCTCCCAGCTTTGGCCATCTTCTACCCGCACCATTCACTTTTCTAAAGCATCAGAATCTGAACGGCCCTCCGGACAGCACTAAAATAGCCATAACTTTTGTTACAAGTTGGAATCTAGATTTCTTGACCTTCTGAAAGCTAAGAAAATTATCTACAACTTTCCTAATATGGAGATCCTCGATTCTCCCGTTTCAATTACCAAAATCAATCTACCGAAATGTGAGAAAGTCCCCGAGATGCAGAACAGTCATCTTAGGAAAATCATAACTTTTGCTACACAAGTCCGAATGACTTTTGCTACATAACTTGTATTTCTTCATGATGTAACCATGAGGCATCCAGCATCCCTTCTCCATCTGTGTCTATTTGCTCAACCTTCTTTTCATCTAGTGTTGGTTCTTCAGCATTCAACTCCATGACTTCATTATTAACCTGCATACCAAGACAAATACAGCTAGAAGTAGAGATTAAGTTGTTAGTTTCAAGAATAACTTCATATTTCCTATCATCTACTTCTCTCATTTTCTTTTGTGTATCTCTCTCACTCTCATTTATTGGTGACACGAGAGCACTTTGTATGCAGAAACAAGAAACAACAACTGGAAGTGTCTCTTGCTTGATTGGAGTTTCATCTTCATCTTGTTGAACTGAATGGGTAACCTTCTTTGATGAGACTATAGCAGGGGCTTCTCTCTTATCAACTTTAGGTAACCCAAGAGTAAACCTAGCTGATGTAGTAGGGGAAGAAGTAAGCCTTCGGCCCAAATTGAACCGAGGTGTATGCTTCTCCTTAATTCTCTTCTCCTCTATAGCATAATTCACGAGATCTTGCATACCACCATTATATTTCAAACAAACAGAGCAGCAATTTTAGGATTCAAAACTCTTTTAAAGTATGCCTTTGTTTCAGATATAGTCGTGATGTTGGCATGATGCATAGCACAATCCAGCTCCTCATAATATGCTTGGACAATTCAGGATCCTTGTTTAAGACTCTTCATTTGATGATGCAATTCATGGTCATATTCATATTGCACAAATTCTTCCCTCATGATCCCTTTTCATTCTTGCCAAGTTCTCATAAAATCTCTTTCGGGATGTTACTTCCACCAATTGTAAGCATAATTCTCAAACTCCATGGTGGCTCGAATCAATTCTTTGGCTTGGGATAATTTCTGGGATTTAAGTTCCAGCTCCATGTGTTGTACCCATTCAAGGTACTCCTCCGGATCATCACTTCCATAGAAAGAGAGTTCCACATACGTGACTGCCATGGTTAGTTTGCACCAAACAAAACTTCCCATACTATATATATAGGTGCATAATATGGAATCACTCAATCCCACCTATTGCTTACCGAAATTCTTATGATTGCTTGACGGATTAATGAACTGCCTGTACTCTAGTAGCAGTAGACGGGTGTAGGTGATGAGTTGAGTAATTCAAGACCCAAGTGCTATAATTTGACAATGGCTATATGCGGAGCTTGGAGAGTTAGAATAATCCCATGCAATTGAAATTCTAGATATCGTAATGATAAGTAATAATCCAAACTAGAAAACCAATTCCTAGTTGCCAACCTCAAGATAAAAGTGAAGGTTATAGCAACTCACACACAAAGACAATGGAACTTAATGCAACCAAGGAATGATACGGGTCGCCCGATCTTCTCGACATAGGATGGATACTCACGAGAGTCTTGATGAATCGTAATGATCCTCCAATGCCAATTCAAGGGACGAACACTCTTTAATCCGCTAAAACACACTTGTGTTGATTTCCCACCACTGTTAAGATCTATCGGCACCTAATTCCCAACGGAAGGCTGAACGATCTTGATTGAAGAAAATCACCCTAATTCCCTTTGGAACTTCGGCAGAATGCTAAACTCAAACAACTTTAATAGATTAATTATTCTCAAACGTGGTCTCGTCCCAAACAAAGGGGATACAAGGGGTTTTATAGTGTTTCCCCGAACTCACGCAAGGAAAGTCTTGGCCGAATCAATCTCTTATTCGGTCAAGGCTTCCTAATCCAATTCCTAAAATTTAGCAAACCGCTTTTAATTTCGGCTAAGCCCTTATCCTATTACAAGACCGAGATTGAGATGGACTCGGTCACCCTTTGGGCACGCAGCCAGCCAGCGCGCCATGAGATCTATGACTTTCCTTGCCGCATGGACTCTCCTTCTCATGACTCGTGGTAGGTTGGTCCTTCTCCACTTGATCTTCTGTTGCTTTAAATCTAAGAAGACATAACATGTTTGCATTAGGTAGTATGTTATTCTCATCTAACGAATAGAAGAATCTCTAAGAAACAAAAGCACCAATTGTTGAAGTAGCTTAGCTCTTGCTCTTGTCATAGGACCTCTGGAGCCTTATCATGCATACTTGGAGTGGACGATGAATGTGCAATAGAGATGTCCTCATCATATATCAAGATCTCATAAGATATCCAAAAATTCAGTTTCAAAATTCAAAACTGATACAAGTGTGCAAAGCCCTAGCAATACTCAAAAGCTAGTCTTTAAATAGGATCAAAGCTTTCAAGGTTAGATGGGGTTTCAAGGAATATAAGTGAAGCTCGATGACCAAGTTGCACAATTTCAGATTTATGCAACTCAACAACGATTTTCTTTTATATCGAACAGATTGGCTCAAAGAAAGAAACGCAAAACAAGATTTTGGATCAGCAAGTAAGCAAGGTTCTAATGGATCAAAACCTAGCAAAACTCACCAAAATTTTCAATTGATACTACGGTAAAGAATTTTGGGTGGCGATGGTACTAAAATCTTTTACAAATCGGCGATAAAACTAGCAAGTCCATGAAAACTACGAATTTGACTAACATTGACAGGAGTAGACCAATTTCGAATAGCTTCAATTTTAGATTCATCTACTTCAATTCCTTGAGCTGAAACAACATAGCCTAAGAACACCACTTTGTTTGTGCAAAAGTACACTTCTCAAGATTAGCATAAAATTGTTCGGTTCTTAGCACTTATAGCACTTGTTTAATGTGTTCAACATGTTCTTGCAATGAGCGGCTATATATCAAAATGTCATCAAAATAGACTACCACAAATTTTCCAATGAAGTGTCTCAAAACATGGTTCATTAATCGCATGAATGTACTAGGGCATTAGATAAACCAAATGGCATCACTAACCATTCATACAACCCAAATTTTGTTTTAAAAGCTGTCTTCCACTCATCACCATGTTTCATTCGAATTTGATGATATCCGCTACGCAAATCAATATTAGAAAAGATAGTAGAGCCACTCAATTCATCAAGCATATCATCTAACCTAGGAATAGGATGACGATAAAGAATGGTAATGTTATTGATTGCTTCAGCTACACACATTCTCCATGTACCATCTTTCTTAGAAACAAGAATGACAGAACGGCACAAGGGCTAAGACTTTCACATACCCTTTTTCCATGAGTGCTTGAACTTGTCGCTGAATTTACTTTGTCTCCTCCGGTTTGTGCAAGACGGCGACGGTTGGGAAGTGGAGCCCCAGACAAGTCAATTTGATGTTCGATGCCTCGAACAGTGGTAAACCAGGGCACGTCCTCCCGAAAACATCCTCATAATCTTGTAACACATGAGAAACCACACTAGGAAGAGAGGTTAAGTCATTAGTAGAAGCAAAACTTTATATAGCAATACCAAATGCTCCAATGTGGGATCATCTCTCATCTCTCGCAAATCAGATTTGGTGGCTATCATGACTAACTTTTTCTCCCTCACCCTTTCTTTTTCCACTCGTTTTAGTTTATGGCTCTCACCACATTTTGTGGAATTACACACTTTTGCTCCTTCACTTTCTCACTCTCCACTTTCACCTCAACCTTTTGCATGTTATCATATATAATTTGAGAAGGAGTTAAAGGTCAGAACAATATTTCTTTATTATTCCACATGAACTTGTATTGATTAGTTCTTCCATCATGAATCACGAATGATCATATTGCCATGGTCTACCTAATAACAAGTGACATACTTCCATGGACACAACATCACATTCTACAAGATCACGATAAGAACCAATCTGAAAACTAACATCAACTATGTACCCAACATTCTTTTGCATATGTCCGTGATTAAGACACTTGAAGCATTGGATGGAGCTACTCTTGACCGTAGAACCAATAGAAGATGATGAAGAGGGGGCTGATCCTCTCTTTGGAAAGGAAGGAGTGGCATTCTTGGCACTCGGGACAGCATATGCACTAGGAGTAAAACTTACACTAGATGGATTAGTTTTAAACGAATTGAAACGAGATGTGGTTTTACCTCCTGTAGGTGCTGCTCGAGGCATGTAGGATGAAGATCTTGTTGCCCTTATGTCTTGTTGTACTTGTCTTTCCGCCTTGGTTGCTTGATGTACCAAATCCACCATGTTGTTATAAGGCTAAAATTCAATGATGCGCACGATGGAAGGGTGTAGACCAGCAAAGAATCGCACCATTGTTTTCTCTTCTTGCTCATATACATTAGCTCGAATCATCGCCATCTCCATCTCTTTATAGTACTCCTTCACCGTGAGGGTTGCTTGCTTCATTTGCTGCAATTTGTCAAATAAATCACGCTTGTAATATTTGGGAACAAACCTTGCTCTCATGTGGTACTTCATCTCTTTTCATGTAGTGATAGGAGGCTCGTCGTACTCTCTCTCCTTTGATTTTTAACTTGTTTCCACCATATGAGTGCATAATCAGTGAATTCAAGTCCCGCCATATGAATTTTCTTCTCCTCTAAATAATTGTGCAAGCGGAACACATTGTCCACCTTGAGCTCTCAAGTAAGGTAATCCTTCGGATCATGTGTACCTGAAAATATTGGTATGGTAAATTTAAGCTTACCAAACTTATCCTCATTGGGGCGTTCGTTGTCGTGACGGTTACAGTGGTGGTGGCCGTCATCGTAGTGAAGGAAGTCCTCGTCGTCAAAACGTGATGCTTCTCCACCACGGCCTCCATGTCCATGGCCCCTCCCTGGACCATGGAAGCCGCCCCCTTCACCTCTCCCTGGTAGGGGTGGACGAATGGCGTTTGCCACCACGCGGTCTCGTCTGTGTTGCGCTTCTTGGTCCCCTCGAGCAACTTCCGCTCCCTCATCTCGCGGAGGGATGCCACCCCCACGATGAACACTACCTTCCTCGTGTTGTGGTCGAAGTGCGCGCACCACATCGTTCACAATGTTGGTATGTAGCACACTCATTTGTTGGACAATCTCAATGCGCATGTATTGTGTGGAGTTGTTGATCTCTGCCTTGAGTTGCTCCTCCAAAGCAGAAATAGTGGCAGTGAATTCATTACGCAAAGTTTCCCTCAAAGCTTGAAATTGAAAACGAGTCACCGGGGAATTCAGATCATGCTCCTCTCCCATATTGTCGCCCCCACCAGACACGATTAGTAGCACAAAGAAAACACAAAAACCACAAATATATGGGTGATATGTGGAGTTCACTCAATCTCCCTTTTTCCTCCCCCAAGTAAAGTTCTTACCTTTCCGAAGTGAATTGAGGCCAAAAGAAACTTACACTTGGTGGTGGTAACAATAACAAGTGATGATCAAGCGGATTTAAAAGTGATTCATAATTGCACGGCAAAGGATATTTTGTAGAGCTTGATTTGGAAGTATTTATCCTACACAATCTGAATTTATCGATGTTGTAAAATTAAGTAATAATGCAAGCCAGAAAATATTGCCTATGTGCTAATCTAATATATATAAGTGAAGTATATGAACGCATACGCAAAGATCAATGTGACTTAATGCAAACAAAAGAATGAGCTAATTGAAAGCAATCTGAAAGTAAGGAACACATATAGCTCGTTTTGCACCAAGTACTAGGAGAGATGCTAGCCAATTGCAATAATAAGAATAGAAGGCACAAGATTGCTCAAGAATTTAGGTCACTCAAACTGAAATTATGAACTAGAACTACTCACCCAAATCAGCCTTCTCTCACTTTTTTTGTCTCTCATTTTTTTTGCTCACCTTTTTTTTGTTACCCTGCCACTGACCCAAATATCTTCAAATCACATTTCTGAGTCTATTGAGGTATATGGGTCACAAACTTTTTTATGGAAGGTAGGGGTAAAAACGTAATTAAAAGATCGGCCGGAGTGGGTGATGCAGAAGCCCAATGTTCAGCTATAAGTATTTAGGAGCAGCCCTCAATGCAATATCAATGACTAGTCTCAAGTATTCAAAGGATATAAGTGAAGCTCGTATGTATAGTGTTCGGGTTCGGCTGTATGGTGTTCAAGAAGCCAACGTGAACACTAACTCCTCTCTTGGATTTCGGATAGCACCTCCCTAGAGTTGGTTTCGGATGGCAACTTCCAAAAGGATTCGGAAGTGGACAGCTAGCCAAAACCGACTTGGTTTCTAGGGTTGTACTTGGATTGATCTAGGAGGAGTTGTAGACACAGACTCAACTTCAAGAGTAAATTGAACCTACTTTTTTTCAGGTTTTTATGTGGACACAAGATCAAGTTACGCGAAGGAACACAAAGATCAGTACGTAAACAAAATTTCTAATGGATCAAGACTTAATAAAACTCACGAAAAATAGCATATGCGAAACTAGGGTTTGGATTTTTTTGGTGTTTTTGGTTTATGGACTATAGGACAGCAAGTAATAAACTGAAATTTAAAGGGATAAGATTCTACCGAGTAAACCACGCTCTAATACCAAGATGATACGGGGTCGCCCGATCTTCTCGACGTAGGATGGATACTCACGGGAGTCTTGATGAATCGTAATGATCCTCTAATGCCAGTGCAAGGGACAAACACTCTTTAATCTGCCAAAACACACGCGTGTTGATTTCGCCGACCACCAAGCGAAGATTTATTGTGCACCCAATTCCCAGCGGAAAGGTTGAACGATCTTGATTGAAAAGAACACTCCTAATTCCCTTTGGAGTTTCGGCAGCAATGCTAAACTGGAACAAACTTAGTAGATTGATTTTTCTCGAACGTGGTCTGTCTCAAACAAAGGGAATACATGGGGGTTTTATAGTGCTTCCCTAAACTCACGCAAGGAAAGCCTTGGCTGAATTAATCCCTAATTCGGTCAAGGTTTCCTAATCTAATTCCTAAAATTTAGCAAGTATGTTTCCTTCAATTTTGAGCTAAGCCCCTACTTATTACAAGACCGAGATTGAGATGGATTCGGTCAACCTTTGGGCACACATGCCACACATCGAGAAATCAGATCGTAGGATAAATACTTCCTAACCAAGCTCCACAAAATATCCTTTTGCCATGCAATTGTGAGTCACTTTTAATCCACTTGATCATCACTTGTTATTATAGCCACCAATTAGTGTAAGTTTCTTTTGGCCTCAATTCACTTCGAAAGGTGAGAACTTTACTTGTGAAAGAAAAGAGTGAGATCGAGTGATTTATACTAATCATCCATATACCTTGTTATTGCTTTGTGTTGTCTTTGCACAATCTAACCATGTCACGTGGAGAAGACAACTATGGTGATGAGAATGAAGTTAATCTTAATGCCCGGTGACTCGCTTTAAAACATCAGCATTGAGAAGTACATTGCAACAAGAGCTCCAATCAGGCACCACCGCGAAGCACGCATAACTTAATGCGGATATGCAGGATTTCCATATTGAATTAATCAACAAATGAAGGTGTTACACAAAAACATCGTGAATGATATTGTGCAAGCACTCAGTCCAACAACAAAAAAGATAGCTTTGTTCCTTTCTATGGCAGTGATGATCCAGAGGAGTATCTTGAGTGGGAATGGTAAATGGAGAAAGTATTTAGATTTCAGAAACTTTCCAGAGACCAAGATGTGATGCGAGCCACAAGGGAGTTTGAAAACTATGCTTATAGTTGGTGGCAATAACTAATTGGAAAACAACTCATTAAATCTTATGAGAAGTGAGTTTGTGCCATCCTATTATGCGCAGGAATTGCTTCACCATCCGGAGAATATCACACAAGGGAGTAATAACGTCCAAGATTACTATTTTGAACTATAAGATGCGATGTGTCGTGTCTTGTCACTAGTCCATCAGGGGAGAAGGCATACTTTAGGGGTGGTTGAATTTCGAGATCGCCGCACTTCAACATAAATATTTTAGTAGCATGCATGATCTTGTGAATTACGCCATTATAGTGAGAAGAGACTTATGGAGAAACGACATCACTGCTTCAATCCATGTCCATACTTCAGCACTTATGGTCTCACCTAGTCTCGACACATGAGAAGATGACCGAGCATGGGACTTCTCCTTTGGTAAAGGAGACATCTTATGCTGCCTCAATGATACATACAACAATTGAGATGCATCAAAACCTATGTGAGAATGAGAACCACATAGCCAAATTAAGTGAGAGTGTTAAAAGAATGAGTCAGTGATTCCACCATATGTGAGTTTGAGAGCATCCAAACTGAGAGTGTGAGAGATACACCAAAAGAAAAGAGGGCAGTAAGATAGACAAAGTGAGGTTGATTTTGAAACCAACACATTAATATCTACTTCTAGTGTTGTTTCTCACATCAGTGCAGGTTGATATTAAAGAAGAGGAGTCAAATGTTCAACAACTGGCACCATTGGAGATAAACGATGAGGAGATAATCATAGTTAAAGATGAATTACTTGCTGATCCGTTGTTACATCATGATGATTTAATACCTACAACACCCACGCCAATCTGAGGAGAACGATAAAGGTAACAATATTGGTGCTGAAATTAATTGTGAAACGGTGAGTACTTGTGAGAACTCATATATACGAATGAAAATTCCATGTTCTAAAATTTCTTTGCTCAATTTACATAATGTGGAATTGATTACTCATAAGGAAGTTTCACGAGAATATCTCCTCGATGATTCTTTATATTATATCATGTTTGATAATCCTAAAGAACTATATCTAGTGTGATTGAGAATGTTGAAATTTCATGTTTAAAATCACTAGTTAGTGCCTATGCATATACATATAAATTGGATTTGATTGGAAATTATGGTATAGATGATAAGTTTTATGTTTACCGAATATGCATTACATGTGATAAGTTTGTCAATTAAAATTGCATATTTTTGATAAACAATCTTCTCAGGCTATATCATGATCACAATGAGATGAGTTTCATCAATAGTGCTGCATGTTTCAAAAGATTTCTTAAGTCACTTATTCATCCTTAATGTACAATCATATACAAATAATCGTAGTAGAAGCAGTTTGAAGCATGGAAGGAACTAAAATTTTCTCCCCATATTTGAACAACTTAATTTGGTTTGGCCCATTAATGACTTGTCCATGTGCTCAGCAAAGTCGAGACGACTTTTTCTCATGGAGGGAGAATGATATGAGACAATGTTTCAATGTATACATCTTATGATTGTCGTTATAATCGATTTGTTTGTGGAACAACGAGAATGACACGACATTGATTCATACATACTATGCATATGTGTTGTTCTTTTTATCTACTACGCCTTCTCGTATGTTCTTGATATAGCAAAACAAGTATTGATGACAAATATATATACCATGCATATACGTTGTATTCTTTGCTTAGTACAATTTCAGTTACCAAAAGCCGAGGACGGCTTTTCTTGAAGAAGGAGGATGATGCGGATACACAAGCTTAGCACTTTTCACTCAAATACATTATTTGACCGGAAAGAAGTATTGAGCGCATTAAATATTGTCGTGAATTTGTTTCTTAAGAAGTTTCTTTTAATTGATGATGAACTTGGAATACTACATCATGCTATTATTTTATATATTCTTAGGTATGATTCATGTGAAGACTTGGGGCGCAAAGGAGGAGCACAAGGACTTGGGCACCACGCACTCTGGGTGCCAACCCCTTATAAAAGTGCACCCTCCTTCGGTTTGAGGCATCCCAATCTTGACATTCCAAAGCCAATCCTCTAGTTAATAGGCTAGATTGGACTAGTTTTTAGCAAGTGAAGCCCTACCATAGGTTCCGAGTTCTTGCTTCAACTTCTATAAAGAGGTAATAATGTAATACTCAACTCATTGTTGTAATCTTTCATGTTCTAGTCGATTCAATCTATTGTAGTTGCTTGTACAACTCCGATTTTATGGTTGTCTAGTTTATGTAATACATTACTTTCAATCTATTTTGAATTCATGGATCATTATAGCTAGTCATTTTAATCATGGTGGTTAGATCGATTTAGTGGAATCATGCATACTATGATGAGGACACCTCTATTACACATTCCTCGTCCACCCAAGCATGCATGATAGGGCTCCTAAGGTCCTATGACAAGAGCAAGAGCTAAGCTACTTCAACAACAGTGTTTTTGTTTCATGATTCTTCTATTACGTTAGATGAGAATAACATACTACCTAATGCAAATATGTTATGTCTTCTCGATTTAAAACAACGAAGATCAAGTGGAGAAGGACCAACCTACCACGAGTTATGAGAAGGAGAGTCCATGGAAGTATGCAACAAGATCACGATCCCATGGCGTGCACAAGATGTGGCCTGCGTGCCTAAAGGGTGACCGAGTTCATCTCAATCTCGGTCTTGTAATAGAATAAGGGCTTAGCCCGAAATTAAAGGAAACAGATTGCTAAATTTTAGGAATTGGATTAGGAAGCTTTGACCGAATAAGAGATTGATTCGGCCAAGACTTTCCTTGCATGAGTTCGGGGAAACACTATAAAACCCCCTTGTATCCTCTTCGTTGAGGAGACCACGTTTAAGAATAATGAATCTACTAAAGTTCGTTCGAGTTTAGCATTGCTACCAAGTTCCATAGGGAATTAGGAGTGATTTCTTCAATCCGCATCGCTCACCTTTCCGCTGGGAATTGGGTGCACGATAGATCTTCGCTTGGTGTTCGGCGAAATCAACACGAATGTGTTTTGGCGGATTAAAGAGTGTTCGTCCCTTGCATTGGCATTGGAGGATCATTACGATTCATCAAGATCCCCGTGAGTATCCATCGTACGTCGAGAAGATCGGGCGACCCCGTATCATCTTGGTATCGAGCGGTTTACTCGGTAGGATCTTATCCCTTTAAATTTCGTTTATTACTTATTGTCCTATAGTCCATAAACCGAAAACACAAAAAATCAACCCTAGTTTCGCATCTGCTATTTTCGTGAGTTTTATTAAGTCTTGATCCATTAGAAATTTTGTTTACGTGCTGATCTTTGTGTTCCTTTGCGTAACCTGATCTTGTGTCCCCATAAAAAAATAGTAGATTCATTTTACCTTCTAAATTCCTGCTCTGGTTATCCACATAAAACCTTTGGCACATCTTGAACATAATATATCGAACACATCGGTGTGTCCTTCTTAACTCTTGTCGCCATTAAAGAATCCTAGCCGAACACGCTCGGATCGGCCGACGTGTTCTACCACCGCACCGTCGATTCCAATCGGACCGCCAGCGCGATCGAGACGTTCGGACCGTCCGGCGCCGCCCACCGCGCCATTGATTCCGATCGACCGCGCGGAGTCACGTGAAACGTTCGACCGTCCGGCGCCGCTCAACCAGCCGCCATCGATTCGATCGACCGTCCGAAGCGCCGTTCACCGCCCACCGCCATCGATTCGACGGACCGCGCGGAGCCGCATGAAACGTTCGGACCGTCCGGGCACCGCCCACCGCGCCATCGATTCGATCGGACCGCCCGAGCCAGGGAAACGCTCGGACCGTCCGCGCCGCTCATCCGCGCCATCTGATTTCGATCGAACCGTTCAAAAACGGTGGGAACGATCGGACCAGCCGAAGTTTTGGTGATTTGAATTTTCGCGCGCATGTTTGAGAGCTTCACTTAAATCCTTTGATCCTTGAGACTAGTCTTTGATAATTGCATTAAGGGTTGTTCTTGATATTAATTTACACCTGCTGAAATTTTATTCTTTTGTGGAAGGGCAAGCTAAACCTTAGTGCCAACAACAAGTTTAAAAAAAAGAGAAGAGAAAGAAAGAAGGCAGCCGAAAAAAAAGGAAAGTGAGCATTGACCAAATTGGGGTTAGCTAATTCTAATATATAATTTTAGCTTGTGTATTTAATTCCTTTGAGCAATCTTGTGCCCTTACATTCATATCATTGCAATTGGCTAACGCCTCCTAGTACTTGGTGCAAAACGAGCTATCTAATTTTAATTTGCCTCTAGTTAACTCATTCCTTTGTTTGCACCGAGTCACATTGATCTTTGCGTGCGCTCATATACTTCACTCAAATCTTTTGGATCAAGACATAGGCAATACTTTCTAACTTGGATTATTACTTAATTTTACGACATCGAGAAAATTCAGATCGTGTAGGATAAATACTTCCTAACCAAGCTCCACAAAATATCCTTTGCCGTGCAAATTGTGAGTCACTTTAAAATCCGCTTGATCATCACTCATTATTATAGCCACTACCAAGTGTAAGATTCTTTTGGCCTCAATTCACTTTGGAAAGGTAAGAACTTTACTTGGGAGAAGAAAAGTGAGATTGAGTGATCTCCACATATTGCCCATATATTTGTGGTTTTGGAGTTTCTTTGTGCTACTAATCATGTCAGGTGGAGACGACAACATGGGAGAGGAGCATGGTCCAATTCCCTGACACGCCAATTCCAAGCTTTGAGGGAACTTTGCGCAATGAGTTCGCCACACTACTCGGCCTTGGAGGAGCAACTCAAGGCGAGATCAACAATTCCACATAAGACATGCGCATTGAGATGAACCAACAAATGAGCGTACACGCATCAACATTGTGAATGATGTGGTCCACGACTTCGACCACAACAGAGGAAGGAAATATTCATCGTGGGGTGTCATCCCTCCGCGAGATGAGGAAGCAGGCATTGCTCGAGGTGGTCCAGATGCACAACAACAGTGAGATCGCGTGGTGGCAAACGCCATCCGTCCACCCTTGGCTGGGAGAGGTGCAGGGGGCGGTTTCCATGGTCCGGGGAGGGGCCATGGACATGGAGGCCGTGGTGGAGGAGCACCTCGCGACAATGACGACTTTCTTCACTACGACGACGGTTACCGCCACCGAATAACTACGGCGATGGTCGACCAAATGAGGAGAAGTTTGGTAAGCTTAAATTTACTATGCCAATATTTTCGGTACACATGACCCCGAGGTTTACCTCACTTGGGAGCTCAAGGTGGACAAGGTGTTCCGCTCTACACAATTATTCAAGAGAAGAAAATACACATGGCTGCACTTGAATTCACGGATTATGCACTTATATGGTGGGAACAAGTTCAAAATCAAAGGAGAGAGTACGACGAGCCTCCCATTACTACATGGGAAGAGATGAAGTACCACATGAGATCAAGGTTTGTTCCCAAACATTATAAACGTGATTTATTTGATAAATTGCAGCAAATGAAGCAAGGAACTCTCACGGTGGAGGAGTACTATAAAGGGATGGAAATGGCCATGATTCGAGCTAATGTATATGAACAAGAAGAACAAACAATGGCTCGATTTCTTGCTGGTTTGCACCCTTCCATCAAACGCATCACTGAATTTCAGCCTTACAACAATATGGTGGAATTGGTACATCAAGCAACCTAAGCCGAAAGACAAGTGCAACACGACATGAAAGCAACAAGAACATCATCCTACATGCCCTGCAGCACCTACAGGAGGTAAAACCGCATCTCATTTCAATTCTTTTAAAGCTAACACATCCGTGGAAGTTTTGCTCCTAGTACACGTATACACCAAGCGGAAAAGTGCCACAACACCAATAGCCAAGAGGAGTCCAGCACCTACTTCCTCATCTTCTGCGGGTTCTACGGCCAAGAGTAGCTCCATCCAATGCTTCAAGTTTCTTGGTCGTGGACATATGCAAAAGGATTGTCCAAATAATAAGGTAATGTTGATAACTGAGAATGGAGAATATGATTCTGCTAGTGAGGAAGATGGAGAGCACCTTGCTGATTTCGAGACGCATGAGGATGGCCATGAGGGAGAAAGCGAAGAAGAAACACATAGGGATGGGTATTGTGACCCCGAGTCCGGTCCTATCCTCGTGTGCACCCCTTCGGTATTGAGCGTTCAAGCAAAGCCCAACCATGAACAACACTGCAATCTTTTCCAAACCGAGCTCGGTGAGTAAAGATGGTAAGTGTTGCAAAGTTATTATTGATGGTGGTAGTTGTCATAACTTAGCTAGCAAAGAACTTTGCACTAAACTTGGTTTGAAATATAAGAAACACCCACATCCATATCAAATTCAATGGTTAAACAATAATGGTTCTATGAATGTTGGGTACACAGTTGATGTTAGCTTTCAGATTGGTTCTTACCGTGATACTATAGAATGTGATGTTGTGTCCATGGAAGTCTGTCACTTGTTATTAGGTAGAGCTTGGCAATATGATCGTTCTGTGATTCATGATGGAAGAACTAATCAATACAAGTTCATGTGGAATAATAAAGAAATATTGTTACAGCCTTTAACTCCTTCTCAAATTATACATGATAACATGCAAAAGGTTGAGGTGAAAGTGGAAAGTGAGAAAGTGAAGGAGCAAAAGTGTGTGATTCCACAAAATGTGAGTGAGAGCCATAAACTCAAATTGAGTGGAAAAAGAAAGGGTGAGGGAGAGAAAAAGTTAGTCATGATAGCCACCAAATTTGATTTATGAGAGATGAGAGATGATCCCACTTTGGAGCCTTTGGTATTGCTATATAAAGAAGCTTTGCTTTCTACTAATGACTTAACCTCTCTTCCTAGTGTGGTTTCTCATGTGTTACAAGATTATGAGGATGTTTTTCCGAGGACGCCTCACTGGTTCACCACCCGCTCGAGGCATCGAACATCAAATTGACTTGGTACCGGAGCTCCACTTCCCAACCGTCCGCTGCATCAAGACAAACCCGGAGGAGATAAAGGAAATTCAACGACAAGTTCAAGCACTCATGGAAAAAGGGTATGTACGCGAAAGTCTTAGCCCTTGTGCCGTTCTTGTCATTCTTGTTCCTAAGAAAGATGGTACATGGAGAATGTGCGAGATCAGTAGAGCTATCAATAACATTACCATTCGTTATCGTCATCCTATTCCTAGGTTAGATGATATGCTTGATGAATTGAGTGGCTCTTCTATCTTTTCTAAGATTGATTTGCGTAGCGGATATCATCAAATTCGAATGAAGCATGGTGATGAGTGGAAAACAGCTTTTAAAACAAAATTTGGATTGTATGAATGGTTAGTGATGCCTTTTGGTTTATCTAATGCCCCTAGTACATTCATGCGATTAATGAACCATGTTTTGAGACACTTTATTGGAAAATTTGTGGTAGTCTATTTTGATGATATTTTGATATATAGCCGCTCAATGGAAGAACATGTTGAACACATTAGACAAGTGCTACAAGTGCTAAGAATCGAACAATTGTATGCTAATCTTGAGAAGTGTACTTTTTGCACAAGCAAAGTGGTGTTCTTAGGCTATGTTGTTTCAGCTCAAGGAATTGAAGTAGATGAATCTAAAATTGAAGCTATTCGAAATTGGCCTACTCCTGTCAATGTTAGTCAAATTCATAGCTTTCATGGGCTTGCTAGTTTTTATCGCCGATTTGTGAAAGATTTTAGTACCATTGCTGCTCTATTGAATGCATTAACAAAAAAAGAAGTCACTTTTGAGTGGGGAGAAAACAAGATAAAGCTTTTGCTAAATTGAAGAAATGTTTGACTGAAGCATCATTGCTTGTTTTACCTGATTTCACTAAAACTTTTGAGATTGAATGTGATGCTAGTGAAATAGGTATTGGTGGTGTTTTGATGCAAGAAAGAAAACCTGTTGCATATTTCAGTGAGAAATTTCATGGTGCACAATTAAATTATCCTGTTTATGACAAAGAATTATATGCTCTTGTGCGCATTAGAGACTTGGCAACATTATCTTTGGTCTAAAGAATTTGTCATTCATTCTGATCATGAAGCTTTGAAATATTTGAAAGGTCAAGCTAAACTGAACCGTAGACATGCTAAGTGGGTTGAATTCATTGAGACTTTTTCATACGCTGTTAAATACAAGAAAGGCAAGAAAAATGTGGTGGTTGATGCATTGTCTAGGAAACATGTGCTTTTCACTCAATTGGAAGTAAAGGTTCCAGGGCTAGAAAGTTTGAAACATTTATATGCTTCTGATCATTACTTTTCAACACCATATTCTAATTGCAAAGACGGGAAAGGGTGGGATAAGTTTCACGTTCATGATGGTTTTCTCTTTCGCATGAACAAACTATGCTCCCGATTCTTCGTATGCTTGCTACTATTGCAGGAGTCCCATGCAGGAGGATTGATGGGTCACTTTGGAAGAGAGAAGACGTACATGATGTTAGCGGATCATTTCTATTGGCCTAAGATGAGGCGAGATGTCGAGAGGTTTGTTCAACGATGCGTGACGTGCCATAAAGCGAAGTCAAAGCTCAATCCCCATGGTTTATATACTCCACTTCCAGCCCTAGCGCCCTTGGGAAGATATTAGTATGGATTTTGTTTTAGGATTGCCTAGAACTAAGAGGGGGCGGGATTCTGTGTTTGTAGTTGTGGATAGGTTCTCTAAAATGGCTCATTTTATTTCCTGTCATAAGAGCGACGACGCCGCATGTAGTGACTTGTTTTTCGTGGAAATTGTGAGACTACATGGTATGCCAAGAACCATTGTATCCGATCGAGACGTCAAATTTATGAGCTACTTTTGGAAGACTTTGGGGCCAAGCTTGGGACAAAGTTGCTCTTTTCGACAACTTGTCACCCACAAACCGATGGACAAACGGAGGTCGTGAATCGTACACTCTCAATGTCATATGGACAATGATAAAAAGAATTTAAAAGAGTGGGAAGATTGCCTACCGCATGTTGAATTTGCATATAATCGGGCGGTGCATTCTACAACTCAACTATGTCCATTTGAGGTGGTATATGGTTTCAAACCAATCACGCCACTTGACTTGATGCCACTTCCATTACAAGAACGCATAAATATGGAGGCTTCTAAGCGCGTTGATTTTGTGAAAAGCTCCATGAAAAGACTTAAGAGGTAATTGAAAAGAAGGTACGTGCTTATGCTTCTAAAGCTAACAAGACTAGAAAGAAAATGCTATTTGAACCAGTGATCTCGTATGGGTACATCTTCGCAAAGAACGCTTCCGATAATCGTAAATCAAAATTGATGCCCGTGGTGATGGTCCTTTAAAGTACTTATAAGATCAATGATAATGCATACAAGATAGAGCTTCCGGGAGACGATTATGGGGTGAGCACTACGTTTAATGTTGCTGATTTATCACCATTCTTTGGACAAGAGGTTACAGAGTCGAGGACGACTCCTTTTCAAGAGGGGGAGGATGATGAGGACACCTCTATTACACATTCCTCGTCCACTCCAAGTATGCATGATAGGGCTCCGGAAGGTCCTATGACAAGAGCAAGAGCTAAGCTACTTCAACAACAGTGTTTTGTTTCATGATTCTTCTATTACGTTAGATGAGAATAACATACTACCTAATGCAAATATGTTATGTCTTCTCGATTTAAAACAACGAAGATCAAGTGGAGAAGGACCAACCTACCACGAGTTATGAGAAGGAGAGTCCATGTTTGTTCGAGTTTAGCATTACTACCAAGTTCCATGGGGAATTAGGAGTGATTTTCTTCAATCAAGATCGTTCACCTTTCCGTTGGGAATTGGGTGCACGATAGATCTTCGCTGATGGTCGAAATCAACACGAGTGTGTTTTCGGATTAAAGAGTGTTCGTCCTTGCATTGGCATTGGAGGATCATTACGATTCATCAAGACTCCTGAGTATCCATCCACGTTGAGAAGATCGCACCCGTATCATATATGCAAGTGGGGTCTTGTTTTGACGATATCGTAAGAAGAAACACGGTAGTTCAAACGAATCGTCGGATCACTCGGTTTAAAAGTTATAGTATTTTGAATTTTAAAATCACTTTTGAGGGCCACTAACATGCCTATTTTGTCTCCTAGCAAATTTTTAGCCATCTTTCACGTGGTCGTGCTACATTAGGTGGGCGCCAGTGGTTATATGCCATGTGGGTGTGGCACATAGCATTCCCAAGAGATGTCCTTTCAATGTATGGCCCAAAGAAGCTTGCAAACACATGTGTTCTCTAGAGGGCTTACTTGTAACATTTCAATCATTTGGGCTAAAAAGTAGCAACATCCAATACCAGGCTTTTTAGGCTTCTCATGCTATCCTCCATCTCATAGTTTCCTATTAAAGTCTTCATGAAAAAACCCTAGACATCCCATTGTACCCATCTTCTCCCTAGTCGCCTCCGCCTCCCCATATCTCCGCCTCCCCACGAGCTCGACTTGTTCCTCTATACACCTTTAATATGTTTGTTGGTGAGATTCACCATATGCTTTGTCAACCAAACTCCTTTATTTTTCTAACCCTTCTACTTCATTTGCCCCGATCCGCCCATCCATCAACCTCCTCTACCTAGGTCCCTCTTCCTCCACGTTGTTGAGATCAATCCCTACTCTACTATATATGTAAATCCAAAATATTATTATATATTTGTTGAAATATTTTTGAAGTTTTTGCATTGCTTTTTATTTGACGATAGAATGTTTTGTCAATATTATGTGATTTTTTAATTTTTTGTAACCATGTAATTCCTTTTAATAATATCACATCATATTTTCCAAATTATAGTTTTTGGAGTGTAGGAAAGAAAAGACATAGTTATGGAATTAGAATGTCAATCCCTCGAGTCCTGTGGACCCGCAGGATATTCTCCACCGGGATTGGGGCGAGGGCTAACTACCCGTAGTGGGAATGGATGGGCCCCACTACACTAGCTGGGCTGGGATTGACGCCCGTGGAGACCGTAAAAATTAAAACATATTTTTGTTTCTATATTGTAGATTTTTTTATGGGATATGTATCATTTTACATATTTAGACTAAAACTTGAATCTATATATTATGATATAAATTTTAAATGTATATTAAAATATCTAAATACTTATAAATTAATTAATAAACTCACACTATAATTTTTAATTTATATTTAAACTATTTTTCTATACTAGGCCTAAGGACGGAGAGGGTTATCCCCTGTTTAAAGGGG